>JBANCX010000130.1:1724-20704 GCA_037040065.1 Dettopsomyia nigrovittata
ATAACATGAGCTATTGAATGAAATTTAAAATTTATGCTTAACATACGCAAAGCGTTGTGCCAAACTAGCAAAAGTGAAAGGCTGCCATCGATAGCGACCAACCAAAAAAAAAAAAAAAGGTTTTACTCGATCAACCCTCGCATGCGTGTGTTTGCTTGTATTTTGTTGAGTAAATGTCAAGTGTTTGTTGTGGTTAACAAACAGTGGCCCAAACACAGATTTACGTAAATGTCGCAACACTGTGGCATCGTTTATAGTTTGCGGCTTTTATGGCATAAAACCGGAGTTTCGCTGGCCAAAGTGACAAGAGAGAAAAAGAAGAAGAAGAACAGCAACAACAGTGTTGGCTATTTGCTGATTCGTAGCTCAACAAAACTTTCATTCATTAACAATGAAATGCCTTGTGGTTATGGCTTTATTCGATTATTTGTGCGGAGCAGCATCATTTCGTTTGCTTTCCGGTTGTATTCCTTTATCCGCTGTGACGGCTGTGACTGTTGCTGTTGCTGTTGCTGCTAGTGCCTCCCTGGATTCGTGCGTCAGGCGGACTTGACTGCTCTTTGACTATGCCAACACACGGCAACGACAACGACAACGACAGCGGCAACGACAACGACGTCGTCGTCGTCGTCGTCGTCATATTTCCTACCTCATCTCTCATTCCTTTTTTTCTTCTTATTTTTTTTTTTTTCCTTCTTTGCACTTGTCGAGTCGTTCACCGTGGAAAGTTTAGTGAGCTTAGCACTGGGCGCGCCAGCTTGCCTCGGATTTCATTTCCGGCATGTTGCGGTTACGTTAAGTAACGGAGATTGCATCGCTAATGATGCAATTGTGTTTGGCGGAAATGAAAGCGGTTTCGTGTGACGACTTTGCGCCCACGTACCAAGCCGACCACAAAAACACACACACAAACACAGAAAGACACACAACTTACCTGACCTGAAAGCTAGCAAAAGCAAAGGAAACAAATATAGCTTAAAGGACTCGACGCACATATTCTAAAAGCTAAATGAAGTTGAAGAAAAGTGTGAAATTAAAAAATCTATGCGCCAGTTAATTGGAATTGCATTAGATTAGTGTGCATACTGAAACGGAAGTGCCCCCAAAGGATGCCCCAATTCATTCGGTGCTTTCACTAATGAGTTACATATAATTCTATGATGAAAATATACTTGAAATATATGTAATATCAATCTATGAACAAGCTTAACTGAAATCCATATTAGAGTATCTTTAATTATTATTATTTGGCTTAAATAACCCTATCGGGTCATGGCCTGTGGCGCTAGTTACCTTGACGCGTCCCTGCGTCCTGTCCAGCGCGCGACTCCGCCAGTTGATTGACAGCGCTTCGGTGACTAGGTCCCTCCAACCTATACGCGGTCGTCGTCCGCTTACTATCGCATCAAACACCATACCAGCTGGAGCTTCTTCATCCATACGTGCGTTGTGACTCAGCTAACGAAGTCGACTGACTACCTCAGCCTGTCGTATAGCTCGACAGCCTGTTCCACCATCAATTTTGTGGAGAATTTTCCTCTCGAAACCACCAAGAGATGCTGCATCAGAAGCTCCGTACATAAGTACTGGAAGGATGACCATCTTCTAGAGTCTTGTTTTGGTTTGTCTAGAGAGAAAGAACTCTCCATCTGCCTACTAACCCCTGTTGGTAACGTTTATTCTTCGCTTAATTCAAGGTAGATGAATTCCTTGACGGACTCAAAGTTCTTTGATAGAGAAATTGAACTGAATTAATGTTAAGGAAGACTACAGTAGGCTATGCATATATATCGAATTAACATTTTTAATAATATTTACACTTCAATTCGGCATCTATATCGAAAATAGTTTCTTTTTTTCAGGCTAAATAAAAATAAATCTATTTTTTTTTAGAATAATAATGCACAATTCGCAACAAAATTCACCATGCGATCAGACACAACAAGGTAATTTGAATAAAACAACAACATCAAGGAATATGCAACCCGGATTTAGTAGTAATAATAGTAGTAGACCGACGCCAAATCAGTATAATGAGGAATGGCGTGATCCGCGAATATTTGGGAATATGACATGTTTGTAGTAAAATTGTATTTTTCAATTAATTGTTAACCAATATCAATTTGATCTTTGCAGATGATCCAAATGCAGAGGCCATGGAGAGATTTTGTCAGACGCAATCCAGACATGGCAGACTATGTACATGTACTCCGGTACAATATATGAATAATCGACCGGATGAGTGTCTGGCGGATATTTCGATGCCAGCATTTGATCTTAGTATGGAAATGTCTGCATCAAATATTGAATATTTAGATGATATATCGCAGCCAGCTATGCGCAGTGGGAATAATCCGGTGTGTTGCGATGATAATGGTAATTATATGGACAGTTTATACCGTGAAGTTGTCCATCGTTTTGATAATTTGCGTGAGCTCATTGCATGTGCGGATAATATTTTACCATCGGACATAAGTGATATATCCTGTAATATTAACACAACACCGAATCAAATAGTATCTGATGAACCAGCACAGGTAAATTGAGTTAAATTGAACTAAAAACTTTTCTTATCAAATAAATAAAATTTAATTTTTTCGGGTTATTTAGAATGAAAGCGCTGCAGCCACATTACATAAAATTACTACCAAACGGGATCCATATAATAATACGCCATTAGGTCAACCGAGCGCGCCTGGACGTCAGCTTAATTTTTCTATACCGGATCATAGTGAGAATATAGCAGATATTTCGATGCCATCGTTTAATGAAGATTCAATGCCTGGAATGAGTACACGTATCGATCAACAATGTAGACCCTGTTGTTGTTACGTTGGTAACTCTTCGGAACGACGTAATCCAACAATGCCAACTATCGGAACCAATGTGTGCCTGGAAGATATTAGTTCGCCCACATTTGCCAATAGTACTGGAAATATTACACGCTTAGAAGCTTTATCCATGCCTGGGATTGCAGGAATTTCAGGTGAATCGCAAAGGCAAGCAAACCAATCGAACAGAGAATGCTTAAACGATGTTACAATGCCATCATTTGGAGATGTTTCCGGTGCAGGAAACGGACAAGCTTATCAAATGACCAGTGCATGTATGGATGATATCAGTGCACCATCTTACGGACAAGGTATGTCGCAGAACAGAACACCACAATATCAACAAATGTCTATGGCCTCCCGAAACATTTGTGATATTTCGGATCCGACATTTGGAAGTAGTGGTCGTGGCCAACCGAATTACGAATACTTGGATAATCAAACTATGCCATCATTCGGAAGTTCTGGCCGAGCACAAGCGACAAATGAATGTTTAAACGATATTTCGATGCCTTCCTTTGGTGGTGTATCTGGGGCTTCTAGGGGAAGATCGCCAGGGAATAATCAACCATCGATGCCCTCACAAAATATATGTGATATATCTGCTCCATCTTTTGGAAGTAGTGGTCGTGGACCAATGCCTTGTGATTGCGGGGAAGCTACAATGATGTCGTATGGGAATTCCGCAAGATCGCCTAGAAATAACCAGCAAACCATGCCATCTCAAAATTTTGGTGATATCTCAGCTCCATCCTATGGAACTAATGGTCGTATTCCAACAAATTATGAATGCTTGGACGATGTAACAATGCCATCATTCGGAAGTCCCGGTCATGATACTGCTACGAATGAATATCTAAATGATATTTCAATGCCTTCTTTTGGTGGTGTATCTGGGGCTTCTAGGGGTCGATCGCCAGGGAATAACCAACAATCGATGCCCTTACAAAATATATGTGATACATCTGCTCCGTCTTTTGGAAGTAGTGGTCGTGGACCAATGCCTTGTGATTGCGGGGAAGCTACAATGATGTCGTATGGGAATTCCGGAAGATCGCCTAGAAATAACCACCAAACCATGCCATCTCAAAATTTTGGTGATATCTCAGCTCCATCCTATGGAACTAATGGTCGTATTCCAACGAATTATGAATGCTTGGACGATGTAACAATGCCATCATTTGGAAGTTCCGGCCGTGCACAAGCGACAAATGAATGTCTAAACGATATTTCGATGCCTTCCTTTGGTGGTGTATCTGGGGCTTCTAGGGGAAGGTCGCCAGGGAATAACCAACAATCGATGCCCTCACAAAATATATGTGATATATCTGCTCCATCTTTTGGAAGTAGTGGTCGTGGACCAATGCCTTGTGATTGCGGGGAAGCTACAATGATGTCGTATGGGAATTCCGGAAGATCGCCTAGAAATAACCACCAAACCATGCCATCTCAAAATTTTGGTGATATCTCAGCTCCTTCCTATGGAACTAATGGTCGTATTCCAACGAATTATGAATGCTTGGACGATGTAACAATGCCATCATTCGGAAGTTCCGGCCGTGCACAAGGGACAAATGAATGCCTAAACGATATTTCGATGCCTTCTTTTGGTGGTGTATCTGGGGCTTCTAAGGGAAGATCGCCAGGGAATAACCAACAATCGATGCCCTCACAAAATATTTGCGATACATCTGCTCCATCTTTTGGAAGTAGTGGTCGTGGACCCATGCCTTGTGATTGCGAGGAAGCTACAATGATGTCGTTTGGAAATTCCGCAAGATCACCTGGAAATAACCAGCAAACCATGCCTTCTCAAAATATCGGTAATATCTCTGCTCCATCCTTTGGAAATAGTGGTCGTGGTCCAACAAATTATGAATGCTTGGACGATGTAACAGTGCCATCATTCGGAAGTTCCGGCCGTGGACAAGCGACAAATGAATGTCTAAACGATATTTCGATGCCTTCCTTTGGTGGTGTATCTGGGGCTTCTAAGGGAAGATCGCCAGGGAATAACCAACAATCGATGCCCTCACAAAATATTTGTGATACATCTGCTCCATCTTTTGGAAGTAGTGGTCGTGGACCCATGCCTTGTGATTGCGGGGAAGCTACAATGATGTCGTATGGAAATTCCGCGAGATCACCTGGAAATAACCAGCAAACCATGCCTTCTCAAAATATCGGTAATTTCTCTGCTCCATCCTTTGGAAATAGTGGTCGTGGTCCAACTAATTATGAATGCTTGGACGATGTAACAGTGCCATCATTCGGAAGTTCCGGCCGTGGACAAGCGACAAATGAATGTCTAAACGATATTTCTATGCCTTCCTTTGGTGGTGTATCTGGGGCTTCTAGGGGAAGATCGCCAGGGAATAACCAACAATCGATGCCCTCACAAAATATATTTGATACATCAGCTCCTGCTTTTGAAAATAGTGGACGTGGACAAACGAACAATGAATGCCTTGATGACATGACAATGCCGTCTTTTGGTGGTATATCTGGGGCTTCTAGGGGAAGATCGCCAGGGAATAAACAACAACCGATGTCCTCACAAAATATTTGTGATACATCTGCCCCATCCTTTGGAAGTAGTGGCCGTGGACCCGATGCATGTGATTGCGAGGAAGCTGAAAAAATTACGTCTGGAAATTCAAGAAGATCGCCTGGAAATAACCAGCAAACCATGCCCTCTCAAAACATCAGTAACATCTCAGCTCCTTCCTTTGGAAGTAGTGGACGTGGACAAATGACTAATGAATGCTTGGATGATATAACCATGCCAACGCTTGGAAGTTCAGGTCGTGGTCCCACGACAAATGAATGTCTTGATGATATGACAATGCCGTCCTTTGGTGGTAGATCTGGGGCTTCTAGGCGAAGATCGCCTGGAACAAATCAGCAACAAAATAATTGTGATACATCTGCTCCATCTTTGGGAAGTAGTGGCCGTGGACCCGTTCCATGTGATTGCGAGGAACCTACAATAATGTCGTCTGGAAATTCAAGAAGATCGCCTGGAAATAACCAGCAAACCATGCCTTCTCAAAATATCGGAAATAGTGGACGTATTCCAACGAATTATGAATGCTTGGAAGACATAACCATGCCATCATTCGGAAGTTCAGGTCGTGGTCCCACGGCCTATTCTGGCGTATCTGGTGCTTCTAGAGGAAGATCGCAAGGAAATAAACAGCAATCTATGCCTTCACAAAATATCAATGATATCTCAGCTCCTTCTTTCAAAAGTACGGGTCGCGGACAAACGAATACTGAATGCTTGGACGACGTAACTATGCCATCATTTGCGTCTTCTGGTCGTAGTCCCGCGAGAAATGAGTGCCTAGAAGATATGACAATGCCGTCTTTCGGTGGAGTGTCTGGAGCTTCCAGAGGAAGGATGCAAGGAAATAATCAGCCTTCACAAAATATTTATTCAGCTCCACCTTTTAATAGTAGTGCACGTGGACCACAGAATAACGAATGTTTGGACGATATCACCATGCCATCTTTTGGAGGTGTATTAGGTTCTTCAAGGAAGCAGATGACTATGCCCAGTGAGTGTTTGGAAGACATAAGTGCACCATCGTACGGACGCAGTATGGACCGAAGCAGAACCCCTCAACGTCAACAAGTGTCAATGCCTTCACAAAACATTTGTGACACATCGGCTCCTTCTTTTGCTAACTCAGGTCGAGGACCTGCAACTCGTGAAAACAACACAGAACCTACTTCTGGAGTATTATCTGGGGCTTCAACAAGCAGATCTGTAAGATATCAAAATCGATCAATGCCTTCCGAAAATATATGTGATACTTCGGCACCCACATTCAAGAGTAATCGACGTTGTCAAAGAACTAATGAATGTCTTGATGATATTACAATGCCATCATATGCTAGCTCACGTCGAGGACCTAAAACAAATGAATGCTTGGAAGATATAACAATGCCTTCATTTGGGGGAGTATCGGGTACTTCGAAAGGCAGATCTATGAGAGACCAATCAAACTCCAATTGGAATTTTGACAATAATGAAGAAATATCTTATGAATATCTTGAAAATATAAGCAACCCTTTAATTATGAGCTCAGGTCGTGGGCGTACAACAAATGAATGCCTTGAGGATATAACTATGCCTTCATATGAAAGTTCGAGAGGAAAATCTGTCAGATATCAACAGCGATCCACACCTTCCCAAAATATCAATAATCCAACATATGGTAGCTCTGCTGGTGGACCCGCGACTAGCGAATGCCTAGAGAATGTAGCGATGCCTGGACGATCTCAAAGATACCAGCAGCAACCCATGCCATCGCAAAATATCTGTGACAACTCAGCCCCATCTTTCGGACATAGTGGACGTGGACCAGCGACTAATGAATGCTTGGACGATATCACTATGCCATCTTTTGGAGGTGTATCAGGGTCTTCAAGGAAACAGATAAGTATGCCCAGTGAGTGTTTGGAAGACATAAGTGCACCATCGTACGGACGCAGTATGGACCGAAGCAGAACCCCTCAACGTCAACAAACGTCAATGCCTTCGCAAAACATTTGTGACACATCGGCTCCCTCTTTTGCTAACTCAGGTCGAGGACCAGCAACACGTAAAAACATTAGAGAGCCTCCTTCTGGAGGAATATCTAGGCAGTCACCTGGCAGATCTGTAAGATATCAAAATCGATCAATGCCTTCCCAAAATACTTCGGGACCCACATTCAGGAGTAATCGACGTTGTCAAAAAACTAATGAATGTCTTGATGATGTTACAATGCCATCATATCCTAGCTCACGTCAAGGACCTAAAACAAATGAATGCTTGGAAGACATAACAATGCCTTCATTTGGAGGAATATCGGGTGCCTCAAGAGGAAGACAAGCAAGTCAACGACAGCAAACATTGCCTTCTGAAAATATATGTGATACATCACCTCCATCTTGCGAAAATAGTCGTCGTGACCAAAGGATTGACGAGTGCATTGATAATATCACGATGCCATCATTTGCCGACGTCTCTAGCTCATCTAGGAAATTTCAAGGAAGAAGCCTTTCCCAAGGGCCAAGCCCCAAACGTCAGCCAAGAACTATGTCTCGGCAAAATAATGGTGACATGTCAGCGCCAAACAAGTACCAGTGTCCACAGTCCAATCAGTATTTGGAAAATGTAACAGGTGCTTCTTCAGGTAGACGGGAACATAGAAAACCCAGCGATTGTGTAGAGGACGTCAGTGCGACCTTTCGTGCACAATGGCTTAGTAATCGTCGTAGAACTAATTGCCCTAGCGAACGCCTAGAAGACATGAGTCCACCAAGCTTTGGTATGAGCAGTGCACAACAGCAGTCTTCACGTCCTATACATAGCGAGTATATAGCTGATATTTCGATGCCCTTGATGGATAACACAACATCAATTCGTCGTGTTCATAGTGTGCCTTGCATTCCCAGCCAGCTGTACATCCATGGAGCTAACTTGAGTTTAGTGGAAAGACGTCCCATCGATTTATCCTATCCAAGTGAGATGCTATGTAATGTCAGCGAACCTTTTACTTCAAATACAATAAATCCATTACAGTTTCGGCCTTTGGAGTACGGAAGACAGCGTTCGAAAAGCTTGCCATGGACGAAAACTTTGTTTTATAGCCTTTCAGGTAATACAGACAACATTATTGAACCCTCATTGCTTAATCCACGAAGATTCTTCCCAAATCGTCGCGCGCTCTCGGAACAGGATTTGCCAAGTAGCTTGTTGCAGAAGAATAATTTATTGAAGCTCGCTGAGGATGAACATAAACCTCCGGAACTTCTTCATGAATCGAAATCTGTGATTCTTCTTACCAAAGGCAATAATTCAGATATCCAAGAAAATAGCTCAAGTGCATCTTTAGAATGTTCAACATCAAAAAAAACAAATAATTCCAAACTCTCACCGAAAATTAGTAAACACTCTAAGACAAGTACAGATAGTATGGAATATGATGAAGTGACCGTAACATCTCTAAATAGAATCCATTCCGATAATACTAATAATAAGTGCATCAAATCATGTGATAGAAGAAATTGCTCAAAAAATAATTCAAATATTGGAGACTTTCAGAATATCGTGGATATCTCCATACCGGCCAACGAAAGTACACGAAACAATCCAACCAATAACTCAAATCGCAATATGTTTCTAACATGTGAATCAATTCAACGATTCAATCCATTAAATAATTATTTACCATATGATAAGCTTGCCAATTCAACAACGGGTGAATCTCCATCCAATTCCGGTCCAGCCAATAAATCTCAGAGGGCCAGTTCGTCACATAGCCGAAAATCCAATTCAAGATCGACCAGCGGTACCAATAAAACACGCTCAAAAGTCTCAAAAGTGCGATCATCATCAACCAAGAATCAAGATCACAATTCACCACGCTAAGGAAACAAATCTCTCAAATCTTTGTCTTTTCTTTTTTTATTTTTATTTTCTTGACATACATAGATACATACATATATATACATTGGGTTCATTCCATTGAAAGAAGAAGAAGACATTGCCCTGAACAATTTATGATAAATTAGTATACGTTTAGCCTGAAAAAATAATCGAAATTCGAATTAACAATAAAAATGGAATTGAAGTGAAAATAAAAAGTGATTTTCTTATATTGTCTGGGTTTGGGAAGATTCATTTCTCTAGGAGAAATTAAATCTCTGTAATCAAGTTATTTCAAATTGTCAAAAAAATTGAACTTATTGAGACAATTTCCGTGGCAAGCTGTGACACCTTTGGTTGAGAGGTTTGTTTTTTTTTTTTGAAGGGTTTTCCGGGTGGTTAGACAGGGTTTCCCTGTCTGTCATAAAGACAATCGAACAAATGCCAAATTATTCCCAGCAAAGGACATTTATATATATATATAACTCCAATAGCAACAGTTTAGCCAAAACGCCAAACGAAAGAACAACAAAAAGAGAGAAAAATATAATAAAATTGAAAACAAATAAGTTCAGGAAGAAACAGGAAGCGGCAACGGAAGCGCGTTCATTGTTAGCTTTTTTTTTCTCCTTCGTTTTTTTTTTTTTTCTGTTGTCGTTGGTTTTTACTGTTGCTGGCAGGACGAAAGAAGGGTAAAAAATTGCACACATTGTGTGCCCCGTGAGGATTTTTCGTACAATGTGAGAGGAGCTATTTAAAAACAATTTATTTTTAGCAACTGCTTCATGCCAACGGCAAAATCAACCTGTCGCAGTCTCGTTGAGGGTGTGGTATTGCCTGTATGTGATATGTGATGTGTGTGTGTGTGTAGGTGTGTTTGTTGTATTCTTGATTTCAGGCTGAAAAGAAAGTAGAAAGTACAATTTTTATCAAGCGTTACGTTGCGTCGTCTGTCATGTTGGGTTTTTGGTCCGTCAGGTATGCAAAACATGAAGTGCAGATGCTTCAGATTGGTTTTCCAATTACTCAACATTTCAATGCAAAATAACATACATACATATGTACAAACATACATAGAGCAATGGTTAACGCCAATGTTCAGGAATTTAAAACCCCAAATACATACAACCCTAGCTCAAATATTTCTTCGATTTTTTCCCAAAGATAAAATTTCAATCACGTTTCCTCACTTTCTCTCGCTATTTACCTATTTATGCAGACGAGTAAGAGAGAGATCTCGCTTTAAACACCTTAAACAACAGCAGCTGTCACTTTCTAGTCTTAGACTAAATCACTAACTGATGATTTTTGCCTTTTGCACAAAACTTTAAACAATCGAATTGCAACCCTGTGCCAATGCGTGATAAAAGTGAGGTTAGATAACCAAATTAACCTACAAGATTCTATTAGAAAACTTTACACCTTAACGAAGAGAGCGCTTTAAAATGTTTACTGTGGCTTAAGGACCATGCTGTCGAGCGGTTAGAGTTTCCATAATCTGCTTTAAATGTACTTTGTGGTCTTCAACAACTTTACGAGTTAAATACAAGTTCGAATAGGGAAGGCATGAGGGAGTCCCGACTTCTAGTTGTTGTTGTCATGGATTCAAGATACAAGTACGCAAGCAAATAAATAATAGCTTAAGATAATGTTTAAGATTATTTAACAAAAGTTAGAGACACAGAGAGAGAGTGAGAATCAGGGAAAAGAGAGCAATAAGTATACTATTTGTATCTATGATAAGTAATAATAAAAAGAAGAGCTTAAAATATAAACTATAATGCAATAAGATAGAAAGCTGATTGCATAAGACTAAAATGCACAAATAAATGCGACCGAAGGTGGAGAAAAGGATTGAGAGAGAATGAAAGTGTGAGAGACTGAGAGAGAGAGAGAGAGAGAGAGGGAGAGAACAGCATATTACTGTGTACGAGTTTTATATGTTTTTCTAATTAAATAAATTAAATATTTGAAAAAATTGGAATTCATTAAAATCTAAACTTTTAACCTTTTTTAGAGGTATTCGATATAAATTATTGTGGTCTTATGATACTATGTTAGCTGCTTATCAACAAAAAAATTACTTTCAACTGCCATGCCTTACCCAGGACTCGAACCCAGAACCTATTGTATTGAAAAATGACAACTTAGACAACTTAACCAGATAGGTCGACATGTGATTGTTAGGTTATGTTGAACCGATTTTAGAAATCAGACTTAAAAAGCAAGATAAAATAAAAGAATCCTCTGTTTGATATAAGAAATACATTCAGTACTAAAATGAACCATAAAATAGGAAAAAAATGACCATCAACCCGTGCCTTACCCGGGACTCGAACCCAGAACCTATCGTATTGAAAAATGACAACTTAGACAACTTAACCAGATAGGTCGACGATTTTCTTATTCAAATCAATTTATATAAGCAGATTAAAGTATGAAGGCCTCAAAGGGGCTACTGATACCCCGTAAGCCTTCATAATAAAATAAAAAATTAAAATTAAATTAAATTTACTGAAAAGTATAAATTTCTAGGACATATACATATACATATACGTATGAAAGTGTTGGCTAGAAGAAAAGGCAAAGAGTTTTAACTTTATTTTTTTTCTATTTTTTCATCATCATCTCCATTGTGGACTGATTTACGTGGCGCATTTATTGCAAAGGGCAGCCACTAAAACTTTTAAATTACAATTTACAGTTGCTGTTTTGTGTATGTATTTGTGTGTGTGTTGTTTCATATATGCATTTAGTTGCTGTACTCATTGTTTTCAGCATTCAAGTGGCAGTTAAAATGGCTTCAGCCTCAATTGCTGCATCCGGCATCCCAAGAGAGAGCTGCACAACGTTGTTGCTGCCCCGCGTTGTTACCCTGTGCGCTGCATTAGTAAAGTTGACGTGACGCTGTGAGCGATTTATTGTTTTTGTGTAGAGAGCGTAAAATGGAACAAATTTTACACACACACAGACGTACGCTGTTTGCTTGCCACGCCCATTGCGAATGCGGTTGCATAGTTTTAGGCGCAGCAGTAACCAGTCGAAGCCAGCCAGGGAACAGCAGGAGCTACATACATACAAGCATATAGCCTCAGCCAGAGCGCATTCGCGGTCAAACATACACTGCTCGAGTGAAGCTCCTTAGCTCCCTAACACACTAACTAACTTGGCCCTCTTCAGCCGACTAGGCAGTTAATTGTAATGCTGCAAAAATGCTGTCAAAGTTATGCAAGTGCGAAAATGTCTACGGGCGCATGCCATGCATAGTCATAGTCATAGTCATAGCCTGGCCAAGCAGCACAGAGTACTAAAGCAGCCTGCCAGCCACTTGACAGACCTGCTCCAGCTTGTGCAACAGCCCGCAGTCTTCTGCCCGAACATTGAGTGTTAGCTGCCAGCCTAACTAAATTTTTTAAATTTTATTTTATTTATTTTATTTTTGTTGGATTTTTTTTTTGTTAAAGCCTTGGCAATTGAAGTTACTCAAGTTGTAAGGTCTTAAAGTGATTTGAAAATGGAGCAAAGTTAATTTGTTGAACAGAAATATTTAAATTGAAGTTTTATTAAAGAAAAATATTAGATTTCAAGTCGAACTTTAGAAAAAATGCAATTTAAAGTTGACGCAACCTTTTTGACGGGATTGCAATTGGACTCGGACATATTTTTCAACACGTTTTTCAAAGTTATGTTGATACAGTACGCTTTGCTGATCATTGTTTGACTTTAGATGAAGTATCAAAACAAAAATGGAAAAAAAAACTTTGTTTTTGGGTATACTTTGTGTTAAATGTTAAAACTCTTTTGGTTATTATGTTGTTCATACTACTAGAGAGTTGATATTCAATCGCAGTTGAATATTTATTTCAGAATACTAGTAGCCCAAATTTGAGCTGAATTTTAACTTAAAATAATAGAATTTCAATGCGATATATCAATTAAAAGCAATCAGTTTTGTTTATAAAAATAGTCGATTCAGATAAAACCAAAAAAAAAATAAAAATAATAATTATAATAATAGAAAAAAAAAAAAAAAAAATTTTTTATTAAAAAAAATATAAGAAAATAATCTCAGCAAAATAATAACAATTGTATATAAAAATACAAAAAATAAATCACAATTCAAATAGAAGTGGAAGAAGAAATTCAATATGGCGAGCATTACATTCAAAGGTCTACCGACCGCTGTATTGCGCACATATCAAGTTCTACGTATTGGCAGTGATATCAATGATAAACAATTGGACTTTTGTTTTGAGGATAAGGTAAATAGAATGATTCCGAACAAATATATGAATATAAAGATTTTTCACTTTTTAGTCTGTGGCAAAGCTGCATGCAACATTGACACGTAGCGAGCGTGGACTTTTTTTGGTCAATGAGAGTCAATTTGGTACAGTTAGCGTAAATGGACAACGCTTTAGTGGTCCTGTGATGATCACTTATCGTGATGCTATCAATGGCATTGTGAAGCTACGTTTTGGACGTATCGATGCCATATTACGCGTATCTGGCAGCCTTGGCGGTTAATACAAAAATGTATCGATATTTATGCAACAGCTAATGGACATTCCGAAAAAAAAATAATTAAAATATATATATATATATATCATAATATAGGGTATATTTTGGCTATATATCTATATGTCTGTTGGGTGTTGTAGTCTCTGTAACTCCCATTCTATAAAAATTTATGTTTCAAATGCGCATTAAATGTTTGTTTAAATAATTTTACAAATTAATATTTTCTTTTATATATATGTATATGTATGTATAGATCAAAGGGAATTTTTGGTAAGTCGAACTCATTCAAGTATTACAAGAAATTGAAATGTCCGACAACGAAATATTCCGATCCAAGCGTTATGGTCTTTGCTCTGCTGTTAGCGTTGTCGACGTCTTTCCTTGCGCCTTGCAACAATCAATGGAAAACTTGTTTGTTTTATAAAACTTGCAATTTTTATCCGATTGACATAAAATTTGTGCAGTAGGTCAATATTAAAATAAGAATTAGCTATGCTAAGCCTCAATGTTACAGATAAAGAACTACACCTGTTATACGACTTTTTTGATTTTGGGGGCATTGAAGGAGTGGCAATTCAAATTCGTTGATGCAGAACGGTCAGTCGTAAGCTCAATAGTATATTTAGCGAATTTTAAGACAAAATGTAGAAAATTCGATCAGTAAATTGCTTTCTTCGATTTGGTGGGGTTGTGGGGAGAAATGTAAAAACAAAAAAAATTTTGTTTACCGCGTGCGGTATACACGGTTACATTTCTCAATCGAACTATAAAAATATATTTTAAATAAAATTATAAATTGGATAAAAACAATCGAATAATAAAAAATTCAACTGGAAAGATACGTAAAATTGATTTAAATATTATAAAGAATATTAATTGTATTATCGAGCTTGACCATATATCTGAACGACTTATTTATTAGCCTTCTCTTTTACTTTTGTTTTCTTTATTTTATTATTATTATAATCAATTTCTAAGTTATGGAAAAAAGTAGAAAAAATGTTCATATGATAAAATCAGAGTCAAAGTTTTTTGCAAGTTTGTCACAAATTTCACATTTTTTCTTTCTTTTTTTGTTGTATTTTTTCTCCCAATGCTAAAAGCAATATTCGCACGCTCATAATTTACAATACGAAAGTTTTTCTCACATAGGGGAAGGAAATTATTACTTACATCAAAGATTTGCATATATTGTCGTTCTATGTGTGTGTGTATGGTTGGGGAAAGTAGCACGTGGAAAGTAGCTGGGAGTTAGGCGTGCGATTTAAGGCAAATTTGTCGTATGCCTTTCACAGGCAACCAAACCGAGCATAAGAGACACAGAAGACCAAGTGAGACAGTATAAGAATAAAAATCTATAGCAAAGAGAACAACAAAGAGAGAGACAGAAGAAACAAGTTTGCAACGATCGAGTGTGTGTACTCGACTAAATGATATCCTGGGAGTCTTTTGTTTAAATTGATAAAAGATTTATTTTATTTAACTTTTCATTCAATTAGTTTACCAAAATAATTGATATTTTTTTAGAAAGTTAACACATTTTATATATTTCATAATCTTAGTATATAAAATTATTTAAACAAAAATAATTATATTTGAAATTTCATTAAAATCTGCTCACAAAACTATCTGATTATAATATAAAAATAAATAAAACTAAATTGGAAAAAAATGATTAAACTTTAATTTAGTAATGAGAACCTTGAGATTGACCTAAAAAAAGATTAAAAGTATTTTTTAATTGATTAGCTACAACAAAACCGATATAACCCTTTTTTTTGTTGTTTTGAACAATTATATTGAGTACAGGGTATCAAAAAAAAGAAGAAAAATATATAAAGAATGAAAGAAACAAACATTGGGAGCCAAAAAAAAAAGTAAAAAAAAAGAAGAAAAGAAAAGAAAATGTATAAAATGGTATCACACAGAAAAAGAAAAAAAAAAAATGAAACCAAAGTAAAAGTAAAAGAATTCGAAGAGAAAACTTTGCCTTCAATGAAATGAAATAAAATTGCATTACAAAATGGGGCACAAAATGGGGTAGCAGCAACAGCAGCCAAAGTGCTTCAAGGGCGCATGGATGCGTGTGTGTGTGTGTGCAAGGTGAGAAGAGAGACACACACACACACACACACAGGGAACGAGAGAGAGAGAGGTTGCTTGCGACGTGTGGCACAAAGAAACTTTCGCCTTGTGCTGCAAATGCTGGCTTAAATAAAGTCAATGAACGCCATACAAACACATATAAAATAAATATATATATATATACTATATCCGAGTATAAATTTGTTTAACCCGCACATGTGTCAAAGTTTTTTAACCCAATTTCCGCAATTAAGTTTATATCATTCACCCACCTCAGCGCTGCCAGCCAACTTTGTATATCAGTCAGCCTCCATTTTTTTAGACCCTTCACTCCCCAGTTGACTGTTTTCAAAATTGGTCGTCTACGTGTCGAGATCCGTGTCCGTGTCTGTGTCCGTGCCCGTGTCCATGTCTCGGTATGTTCTGGGCGTTGACAACGACATGTAAACTTTAAACGAGCTGTAGCTCGACTTTGTCGATGTGGATGCTGCAGAAGAAAGTCATGTGTCAGTTAACGTTTGACAGCTACTGTGCCATGCATAAGACAGACTTGGCAGTAGAAGCAGCATCAGCAGCAGCTTCCTACCAACAGTAGCTAGCTAGAGCTAAAACATTGGTTCTATGTACGTAGTACTCTTAACCATATCAAGATGCTGCTTAACTGCTGCTACTGCTGCTCGAATAGAACGAGCAAACGTCCAAATGTCTAAACCATTTACAGTCCCACAAATGAATGAAATGAACCAGTTTTAGCTTTTAGTATAATCAAACAAAATTGCAAAGCAAATCAATTAAGTGTTGTAATCATTGAAAGCGTCTTAACATAGATAAAGAAAAAAAAAACTTTAAATTTGTAGAAAATTTATAAACCAATCTTGGTTGATAAATGATAATTAGACACGAAAGAAATGTTATTTCAAAGAAAATTTATAAAGAAAAATGAATGAAAATATTCCATTTCTTTGAAAGATAAATTTAATTTTTTAATTTGATCATTTTTATGGTAGAAAAGAGGTCCAAAGCATTTTATTATATTGTCCATTAAGAAAAAAAATTGAAAAATGTTAAAATTTAATTTGTATTAAAGCTTTTTTAGACAATATTGGTAACATTAGTTAGATAAGATAATGATTAGAGCGAAAAAAATAGTCTCTTT
This sequence comes from Dettopsomyia nigrovittata, assembly GCA_037040065.1. Lineage (NCBI taxonomy): Eukaryota > Metazoa > Arthropoda > Insecta > Diptera > Drosophilidae > Dettopsomyia > Dettopsomyia nigrovittata. The sequence goes on from JBANCX010000130.1 coordinate 18,739, forward strand.
TTGTATTATATTAATTCTTTTAATAAGAAAAAATAAGTAAAAGGATAATTTTATGGTTTATCTTAAAGGAATCGGATTATGAAATATTGTGAAAATATAGAAATTAATTAAAGATAAATTTAATTTTTATACCAATTTTCATAAAAGAAAAACAGGTTCAAATTGAGAGAAATAGAGAGAAAAAATAATTCTCTTTTTGTATTTGGTAAAGTTTTATAATGAAAAAAAATAGTTAAAAGGATTATTTTATGGTCTAGTTTAAAGGAAATCGGTTAAATAATCATCATAATATATGTTCTTCCAATTTCTTATTTTGAAAAGAGGTCAAAGGAAAAACATATTTGTTCTAAAAATATAAATTTTTTTGGTAAACTATTCCTAAATATAAACTTTTACCTTATATTTGTATGCACCAGGCGAACCATTTTCTTTTCTTTTGCTTCAAATGCTGTTAAACAATTCATAACAAAATGATGGAAAACTGCTTCAAACTGTAACAAAATAAAAGAAAAGAAAGAAAGCAAAAAGAGCCAAAAGAAACGCGAATTTCATATAAATGTAAAGCGATTTTATCAACAAATCAGTGCCAGTAGAAGAAGCAGCCAGCGAGTGGTGAGCCAATATTTTGAAATCTTTAAGGATGCCATATGCAGTCAGGTCACAGACCTTAAGCATCTATAGAATACCCTGCCTTATTATTTTGGTGGCTATTTTACTATACTTCTGAATATTTTCTATAAAAAGCAATAAATTAATCTTAAAATTGTATTTTTTCATATACAAAAATGATAGAAAATATTTCAATTTTATAAATGAAAGAATGTAAATAGTTTTTCTTTATTTGTAACAAAATTAAGAAAATGATTGAACAAAATCGGTTAAATCATGAAATGTTAAGCGAAGTTTTGACCCAAGTTCTCAATAAAAGTAAACAGAAATTCTTAAATTGAATAACAAATAAATAAATAAAGCCCAATTCAAGCTCAAATATATAAAAAATTTAAATTTTTTTGTATAAAAGCGAATAAAAATTTAAAATTTGACGCTACTTTGCCCCACAAGCGGTTGGAATTGGATAAGTTGTGCGCTTGTATTGATTGCCAATCAGCTAGTCAGTCGGGACAAACATATTATGGATATAGTTTAGAAAATATGTATATGTATGTGTGTGTGTGTGTGTGTGTATGTGTAGCTTGCTTAAGGCTGAAAGCGTTGCGATTGTCAAAAAAATGGATTCAAAAGGATGTTGTTGCCAGGATGGTACTGGGAGACAACGTCTAAGAGTACTGAGCTGCATTAAATCTATGCTTGTTTGTCTTTCATATGTATTTGCAAACAACTACACACACACACACACACACACATGCTACATATGCAACATATGAATACATACGTGTGTGTGTGTGTGTGTGTGTGTGCAACGCGGCTTTACGTTAGTGGAAAAAATAATTCTAACAGCAACTCAAACAAACAAACAAACAGGCAAACAAACAAACCAGCCAACAGCCAACATGAAAAGCAACCCAAGTACCATGTACAACAACAACAACAACAACAATAATAGTATATAAAAAAAAATACAACGAATAAAAGAATATAATTTTATGAATGAACATGATGATACCCTGGAATAAGTTTAATGTTTCAACAAAATCGAAAGAGATGAAGAAAGAAAATTATATTAAAATATAGAATATGAAAAATTATATAAAATACATAAAAAAAAGAAGAAAAATATAATAAAGTCTTCAAAAATATATATTTTTAATGATATCCAAAAATAACAAATATAGAACTTTGAGTAGAAATATAGATATTTAAATATTTTAAGAGAATTGTTGTAAAAAACTAAAGAAAAACGTGTTTTTTTTCTACTTTTATTTATCTTATGTACACATAAATATATCCTTCTTTAAAAATTAATTCAAAATAATCATCAAAAACAAAATATATAAATTTATAATAT
>JBANCX010000131.1:2445-19945 GCA_037040065.1 Dettopsomyia nigrovittata
CTGAAAAGAAAGCTGAAACAGCTGAATTGAATTGAGAAAGCAGCTGGATCTTTGGTCTTTATTGCACATATTGACTTCCTTATTCCCCAAGGTTGTTTAAAATGCAGCAAAGACAAAGACAGATTGAACCAGAACAAGTTTTGCTTAGTCCAGCCCAGCATGACCCAAGTCCAGGGCCCTCAAAAGGAAACATGTTTAGCTCTTGGCAGCAAAAACCAAAAAGGAGATACAAACCACAACAACAAAATAATCATTGTCGTTGTTGTTGGTTGTTGGTGTTGTTGGTGTTGTTGCTCTGCGGCATCTTTCTTGCTGCCCGCTGCCTTTGACAGGCGTCACGCATGCGCAGACGCAGTCGCTGTCATCGCTACAGCCGGCGGGACCTGTAGCCTGCCCAGTGCCGCTCTGTCGTCGCAGACATGCTCACATAGCCGGCTAGCAACAGCTTGAAAGCCATACTCTATCACCAAAGTCCAAGAGCTGCCAGCAATAAAAACCAACACGATTTTCTGATTCATTCATGAATTTCACGATATTTGTTTTGTGTCCTTTTTCCCCTGCTCTTTATTCCACTTTTTTTTAAACTCAATTCTCTTTTTGAGATTTGTTCAGTTCATGCCTTGGCATTGTTAGTTTGTTAGCCAAGTCTTGTTTTTTCGTTTTGTTTGACTCTTTTTTTTTTTTTGTTTTGTTGTATTTTTGTTCTTTAAAGTCGTGCCTGTTGCTAAGCGCTCGTAAAATTTTATTACAAAATTTTTTAAGTGAAGTAGCCTGCCTTTGCAAGTGTTTTTTTGGCGAGTGTATTTCTGTTTAAGTTCAGCATAGAAAAAGTTCTAAAGTAGAAAATATTTGTTTTCAGACAGATCCAATCATTAACTATATGTATAATACATATAAATACTATCTCAGAATATACTTTGTTTTCAGGCCATCAAATCGAATGTTTATAATTTTTATCTTTCATAAAAGCTTTTTTTGTATTTCTGTTTTCCTTGACTGATAGCCTGGTTTTTATAGTTTTGTTTCTTTGCATTCTTTTACCTCTGCTTTATACAACATCTTGAAGACTAGTTTTGTATCAAGTTACGTTCGAATATCTGAATTCCTTTTAGAAATGAATCAGCAAAGTTCCAGCAAAGAACTGAATTCAAGAATTCACTTCAAAAGAATGCAAAAGTTTAATTGATACTAATTTTTTGAAATTTTTTAATAACCTTATATTTTTTTCAAAAACAATTATCACTTATGTTTTAATAAAATATTATTTAAAATTAATTTCACCTTAAATTTCACTTTAAATTATAAAAGAATATTTTGTTTAATTTGTACGAATGAAATTAATTTTTTAAACTGTGCACAAGTAAAAATTATGCGTTCTTTAAGTTTAAAATGAAAGTGCAACCATTTAAAATGCAGCTCTCTTGCTGGCAACAATTACAACAATGGCAAAAGCTCTTTACAACAGCGGCCACAGCTTATAAATCACACTTAAGTAAAATGCAGAACATACCCTACTCCAGCGACCAAATGCTGGTTTACGCCTTCACCTTCTGTTCAGCTCAATGCCAAGCAAGCATTACGAGTAACTGCATCAGAAATTTTACGTGGAATTGCCAGAGCCAAAGAGAGCAAAGACGATGCGACAAGCAGCAGCATTTTTCACTTAACCCGGCAAGTGGTACATAAATTTCAGCAAGGACACACACCAACACACACAAAGTAAGCAGCTACAAAAAGCACAACAACAACAACAACAGCAACAGCAACATGTACTACAGAAGCAGTGCCACAGCAATCTCTGTTAAGTGGACAAAATGTTGAACGCTCTGATTTAGCTTGGCTCTCAACCAAAAACAACAAAAATAAAATAAAATATCCATGAAATTTGTAAGAAAATAATTTTTTTTTTTTTTTTTGTTGACAAGAGCTCCTCGATTCGTTGTCTTTTTGTGTGTGTGCGGCTTTAAGGTCAATCGTTGCATTAAATTTGTGGCAGCCAGCTGCAAGCATAAGCGTTGCACCTGTTTTCTTTTTTCCTTAGAGTGTCTTTCATAAACTTTAAAATAATTTGAGGCGCCAGCGTTTAGCTTTAAGATTTTTTTACCTTTCTGTTCTAAAAATTGGATAAAAGTTTTATATTCATTTATCAGTAACAAGCAACATTGAAAAGTTATCGTTAGCTAACATTTTTATTTATAAATTTTCTTGCTTTATAGAAGTATTTATTGCATTAGATTAATAATTTATTTTTCTTATTATTTGCAGTGTTTTGAATACTTTGCAATATGCGACTGTTCCGCTAAGCTTAGAGCTGCTGCAGAGTTTAACGCAAAAGCTTTAACCAAACTACAACGGAAGATGAAGCAATTTAGAATGCGACTGGCAATTGGTTGCCTGGGACTGTTTATATACAGCCTCACATTGCTGTTTATTACAGTGGAGGCGATGGAAGTGCAACCAGCTCAATTGCATCAGAAGCAACATCAGCAGCATCAGCAGCAGCAGCAACATCATCGCAGTCACTCTATCAGTGGCTCATCGTATAAGCGTTACTCACGTGACTCTAATGCAGCGCGTGAAAGACGTCCGAATATAATACTCATCCTAACGGACGATCAGGATGTGGAGCTGGGCTCCCTGAACTTTATGCCACGCACCCTGCGTTTGCTACGCGATGAGGGCGCTATATTCCGTCATGCGTATACCACGACACCAATGTGCTGTCCGGCACGCTCGTCGCTGTTGACGGGCATGTATGTGCACAACCATATGGTGTTCACCAACAATGACAACTGCTCCAGTCCACAGTGGCAGGCGACACATGAGACGCGCTCGTATGCAACATATCTATCGAATGCGGGCTATCGCACCGGATACTTTGGCAAATACTTGAACAAATACAATGGGTCGTATATACCGCCAGGTTGGCGTGAATGGGGTGGTCTAATCATGAATTCAAAGTATTATAACTATAGCATCAATTTGAATGGTCAGAAAATAAAACATGGCTTTGACTATGCCAAGGATTATTATCCGGATTTGATAGCCAACGATTCGATTGCATTTTTACGCTCCTCCAAACAGCAAAACCAAAGAAAACCCGTACTACTCACCATGAGTTTCCCAGCACCACATGGACCCGAAGACTCCGCACCACAGTACAGTCATCTCTTCTTCAATGTGACAACGCATCAGTGAGTATCAAATGAAATACAATTTTTAGGAGATCTGCTAGAGATTTGAATATCTCTTACAATTCTTGTAATTAACTTTTCTATAAATAACTCATGAATTTAATTTATTTTGCATTGCAGTACTCCCAGCTATGATCATGCCCCTAATCCCGACAAGCAATGGATCTTGAGAGTCACGGATCCTATGCTACCAGTTCATAAGCGTTTCACCAATCTGCTAATGACCAAACGCTTGCAGACACTGCAAAGTGTCGATATCGCCGTGGAACGCGTCTACAATGAGTTGAAATCTTTGGGTGAATTGGACAATACTTATATTGTTTATACCTCGGATCATGGCTATCATTTGGGACAATTTGGCCTGATCAAGGGCAAGAGTTTCCCATTTGAATTTGATGTACGTGTGCCGTTCCTGATACGTGGTCCTGGCATTCAAGCAAAGCGACTGTAAGTTGAATTATAAATCATCACTTTTTGCAATCTTTGGCTATAATTCGATCTTTTCCCTTGCAGCGTTAATGAGATTGTTTTGAATGTGGATCTGGCGCCAACATTCCTGGACATGGGCGGTGTTCCGACGCCTCCGCATATGGATGGACGTAGTATTTTGCCACTGCTCCTGAGTCGCAATCGTCTTGTGCGTGAGAGTTGGCCGGATAGTTTTCTCATTGAGAGCTCTGGTAGGCGAGAGACAGTTGAGCAAATAGCTGAGTCTCGAGCACGTTTGTTGGCCGAAAGAAGGGAAATGAAGCTTGTCAATAGTACGTTGCTGGAAGATCTACTGGGTAGTAGCAACACTAGCACCAGCACAGCAGCTACCTTGCTCAGCTCTATGGCAACCACAACGGAGCAAAATAACTTTGAGGAAGAGGACTTGGATACAGATACAGAAGATGAGGATGCTGAGGCACCCATGGATAGCTCAGCACCGGCGCTAGATGATGAAGAACTGGAGGATGCCGCTGTCGAGGAGGATGATGATGAGGATGAACTAGAGGAACAGGAGTTGCTGCAACAGCAGGATAACAATCTACCCGTGGCGCCATATATAACCAAAATGATGCGCTTAAACTCCGAGTGCTCGGATCCGGCACTGCTGAAGAACTGTCTGCCTGGACAAAAGTGGAAATGCGTCAATGAGGATGGGCGCTGGCGCAAGCACAAGTGCAAGTTCCATGTGAGTATGCTCTATGTCTTATCCAAAAACTATGTATTTACTTGTAATATCTTTAAACTTCAGCTACAACTGGAGCAGCAGCTGGCCACCATGCCACGGAAGCAATATCAACGCAACTGCGCCTGCTTTACCTCGGATGGTTTGGTTTATACGAAGATACGTGCACCAACCTACTCGCATTCGCATCATCTGCACAAGCGTACCCATTTGCCACATCAGCAGAAGCATCAGCATCCATTCCAATACCAGCATCTGGGCAGAAGACGCCACAAGCGGCAGGTGACGGAGCTTGAGGAGTTTTATCACACCGAACTGCCCTATGAAATGGAGGAGCTGCTGGATCTGGATCAGTCACTGCAGCTGATCATGGAGCATGGACACAGACGCAAGCGAGACATTGTAGCACAACAGAATCTCACCACTGTCGCCGGCTCCACTTCCAACGAAGCCATTGCTCAGGTCATACAACAAATTCAAAGTACGCTGGAAACATTGGAGCACAAGTTCAATGAGCATGAGCTAGAAAATCGGAGCATCGGCAATGCTTTAAGTGGACGTGGCAATAAATTCCGCAAGGGCGGCACACGCTGCTATGTAGAGGAGAGCACCGACAAGGTCAACTGCTCGGATGTCATTTACAATGATGAGAAGACCTGGCGGACTTCTCGAAATCAAATCGATATGCTAATCAAGCTACTAAAGGATAAGATCAGCACCTTGAAGGACATGAAGAAGCAAATGCGGGAAAGCAAACAGCAAGCGGCCGCAGCAGCAGCAGCTGGCAGACGTGTGGAAAGCCGACGACGCAATGATCTAAGTTTATTCCATGAGGCTGTGGGACCAGAGTTTAATATGAGCTATTTCAGTGAAATAGAGAGCACACCAAGAACTATTCCCAGCATACCGAATACGGGTCAAAAGGGAGTCATACATGGACAGGATTCTCTAGAGGATTCCCATTCGCCACACTATGGCTCACGTGCTGAATGTTACTGCGAACCCGACGTAGGCGAAAGGTATACCTAGTCCATGAAATTAATTGTGTTGTTGTTTGAATAGCTAGCATTTCAAATAATTTCCAGTAACTTATTATATAAGTCCTAAACCATTTATTTAAGCCCTAATCTAATTAATTTCCTTCACTTTGGCAGTTATGCGGATTCCAAGGAAATGGCACGCGAGGCCCGTCGCAAGCTCAAGGAGGAGCGTCAACGTAAAAAGGAACGCAAACGCATTAAGAAGGCGCGCCTGGAGAAGGAATGCCTCTCGGAGAAGATGAACTGCTTTTCGCATGATAATCAGCATTGGCGTACAGCGCCACTCTGGAACGACAGTCCCTTCTGCTTCTGCATGAATGCCAACAATAATACCTATTCCTGTGTACGCACCATTAATGCCACACACGATTATCTCTATTGTGAATTCACTACGGGCTTGATAACCTTCTACAATTTGACCATAGGTACTGGACGATATATCAATCCTACGATACTATTGGATATAATTGAATATGATTTATTTACAGATCGATTTGAGACTACAAACAGGGCATCGAGCCTTACACCAGCGGAACGTTCCTATATGCATGATTCCCTTGAACATCTGAAGAGCTGTCGTGGACGCAACTGTAGTTTACGTCGCCAGTTGCCGCAATTGGGTTTGGCAGCAGCTCTACAGCCCAGTGCTGTCAATCATGTGCAGCGTAACAATAAACGCAAACACAGTAAGTAATCATCATATTGAAAAGAATAAATATTATCTAAATATATTATTTAATTCACTTCCCATTTAGCTCCTCTCTCTGGCAGTGTAGGTAACTTTGGTTTTGTGAGCGGAAGATTGGATATGGATATGGTGCCGCCTGTCAAGCGACGCAAGCTATCCAAGTATAACAGGTAGGCAGATAACTTATTTATACTTTTTGTTAAATTGATTTATAATTTGTATGCCAAAATTGCAGATGGACTAATCCGCAGCATGCACATCTGAAGCGTCGTCCGTGGAAACAGCAATCTCACAGATACTTGCCACATCAGCCAGCACCTGCAGCAGCCATTTAAGCGGCAGAAGATATTCTTTCAGCATACAGCCCAGTGATCACATATCATTTTTTCATATGTATCCCAGCTTGCCATTTCAGTTTAGTGCACTGCTCTGGTCTATATACATAATTATTTATCTATATATATGTATATCCATGATTTTTAAGTAAATAAGACTGTGTTTTTTTTTCTGTGTATTCGTATATATTATTTTAATTTGTTTAATTTCTCTGCTTTCTTCAGCCTGGCACGCAATATGAATATAAATTTTTTAGCTAGCTTTTAAGTGTTTTAATTTGTATATAAATTTTTTTCAAAAGAGAAAGCTAATATTTACACACATACATATACATATATTATATAAATTATTTAGCGCAATTGGTTTACAATCTTTAAAATTAGTAGTTGTTTAAATTTAGTCAAGATATCAAGTTATTATATAAAAATTCATATTTACACATAATTGTAGTTCGTATTTATCTAAATGAAAAAGCTATTTAACAAGCTGTTAATGTTTTTGAAAATTAATAAACAAAAAATCATATATTAAATTAAATAAATAAAAATATAGAAATTCAAATAGTTAATTATTGCAGATGTGCTGTTAATACTTAAGTTAATCGAAAAGTTACTCATTAAACAAAAAACAAAATCGTTTTGTCTTAGCACGCATCGCGCCAATAAATATATATATATAATAATTATATCTTTATCTGTACTATTATTAACAAATTTATGCTAACAAATTTAAATACATTGTGACGTAAAATATATTCATTTTAAAATTCAAATAATTACCATCAAATGTTTGTTCTTTGTATGTATTTATATTGCTCTTAAAAGTATGCAACACAAATTTCAACAAAACAAATAGAAATTTCAACGGGTAGCCATTTTAATTGAATCTTTTCTTTTTTGTAGCATACTTTTTCGTATTAAGAAATTATTCAACAGAATAAATCATATAAAAAACAGGTAAAAGTTCGCTAGCCTTAACTCACAAAGAAAAAAATGTACTTATAAAGTCACGTTTACGTCCAAAACATATATCAAGATGCACATTAAAAGGTTAAAGCGAAAAATATTTGAAAGAAACTTGAAACTTTATGCACATAACTTCAACTCAACAGATACAAGTCTTGAAATTTGAACATTTTTATATTATATTATAGATAAATATGAGAATATAGAGAGACTGATATGTATATGTACTTATTTAAAAACGAGGTCTAACCTGCTATCTTAAGCATGTTGTACAAATTTCAATAAGTGAAGTATGCCAGATAAATTTTAATTCTTTTGAAAACAGGTCTGAATGAAAAATATTGTACAAAATAGTGAAGGTCGATCAAGTCTTTTGTTCTTGTTCTCGGTATAAAGTTCTGTTCAAAGAGATATTTACTATACATACTAAATAAACCTTTTTATATACAGCTGATATGCATATAATAAAGTTAATACTATATAATCAGTTGATCAGCTTGCATTAATCAGTTCCTCAATAAATCCGGTGAATATATTTAAAGTAAATTTTTTGCTATCAGTTAATAATTCAAAAATTTCAAAGATTATATTTAACTCTTCAGCTTGCAATCATGTACACTTAAATCCTAATAAGTACAATAGAAGTAAAAGTTTGAGAATATATCATTTAGGTATGACAACTAAATGCCTGATAACTGAGAATAGAACTGATAACAAACAAATTTTATGCCGGAAAGTGCTACATTGTTTATTAGAATTGTCGACCTGAAATTACACAAGCTGCTCTATCTTTCTATGGTTGTGGTCCATGTTATTGCCTTCATGTGTACCTGCAAACTAGCTAGCGATAAGGCCTCGACGGAGTATATATACATATACTAGTGGTCGGAACGGGTGCCACAATCACGAGCGACAGTCGTAGTTCCAGATACAAATAAGCGCTAATTAGCGCTGCCAAGATGTTTTCATCTGCTTTCAAATATTGTTACCCACTTGGCAATTCACACTTGACACTTACTTGGACGCGCTAATTTCCGCTGCTGCAACACTGGCCTGTACTACATACATACATGTATGTATATAATTCGTCGAGGGGGGCATCCTAACTTATCTTGACCAAAACAATAATAATCAAAAGAGAGTGAGAGCGAGCGAGCGAGCGAGCAAAAGAGCGCAAGAGTGACGAAGCCGCACTAGCATGAGCGCGTGACAAAAGAGAGCTTCTCTTGGCAACAACTCACGAGCTTTCGTTGCGTTCGTTCGTTAGTTCGTTCATTGGCTTATGTGGAGATATCGTGTTAAAATTTTGCGCAAGCAACAAAGTTATCAGCTTGAAAATTTATTTTATTGTTTACCAATGGTCTAACAAAACAACAAATAGTATTAGTACTAAGTAGTAAAGGCCTCTGCACCAGTTTAAATTGTTTGACTTTGGAACTACGACAATCATTTATGGTTGACTATGGCATCTTTACGATTTACCCACCTCAATCGAGATATCGTGCTGAAATTTCACAATTTTAGAATAGCCTTAACTCAAGCGGGGCCTCCTCCACATTGGCGGGGTTATAATGTTATAATGCTCACGTACACAACTTGCTAAAAAGTAAAATAAAATATAAAAACATTGAGAATACAACAAAATCAACTAATTTCGACTACTAAATACTCTAACAGAGTTTCGAAACTTCAGCTACAAATTGTACAAATTATATTTAAATTGTCAACTACCAATGTTGCACAAAAACAAATATCTTTTTCATACAAAAACTGACTATTTTGATGAATTGTTAAATGCAAATTTATCAGATAATATGTAAATTAATGAGTTTAGTTTGAGAAAACTGGGAAAAAACTCAAAAAATATATATTTTCCCTACATTACAGAGATATATGTATTTGTAATTTGTTCGGTGGAAGATATATAGTACTATGAATCCTAACCAAGAATATATATATGTAGGGATGACCGACTTGAAGATGTTTTCCTCTATTAACAATACATATAATTATTTATTGAGTTTTTGTTTTCACTTTTCAATGAAAGCAGGGTATAAAAACAAAACTAAAATCATAAAAAAACAATCTGAACGATGAATAGAACGATGAACTCGGCTACGGGCTCAGTTCAAACAGAACAAAACAACAATAAAAAAAACCCATTTTTTGTACAGATATTACAGATTAGTTGCATCATTTCACGTTGTTGCAACAAACATCATTCTATACTATATATGTAGGCATGACTACTCATATGTACACACTGTACTCGTTATATATTTACTCGGTAAAATTTTAATTAAAATTGGTTATTTATTAATTAGCACATTCATTTGCCATGTCAAATTAAAAAAAAAATTGATGAAATTTGTGTTTACGGCTAAGTTCAAATTGGTCAAAATCAATATTGTTAGAATTTCTTCTTAATTAAAATAGAAGATCTAAAAAATTGAAATTTATTGCCAAAATAAAGTTTGTATATTGATTAAGACGTGTGCTTCGAAGAAATTATAATTTTGATTTTGAGTCATAAACCAGTATTGTACAAGTACATATATAATATGAAAAAGATTCAGTTTTTTATTGTGTTCTCGCACATGTTATGAACTCATTTTTAAACAAATTAGAGAAATAATTATTTACAAAATATGTTACTAATTGTTTGATTTTTTAATTATTTCAGCGAAACACAACAAAACTAATTGACAGGACCATGGATGCCCAACTAGGAATATATATATTTAATATTAATTTTATTGTTATTTTAAAATATAGTTATTAATATGGCTTAAGTATGTATCAGAAGTCTGATAATCTACGATTAAATAAATAAACAAATTGAACAATTAAAAAATTAAATGTTCTGTTCTTGGGCGGACGTCAATAATATGATTTTTATTTATTTGAAAATTGCTTAAAAGTAACAGGCGAACAGAAATCAGCAGCAAGTAATTGCATCGAAATGAAAATAGAAAAATACTGGTTTTAAAGGCGCTTTTCTGTGTTTTTGGTCGCTTTCTAGTACCAGGCGAACAGAAATCAACAGCAAGTAATTGCATCAAAATGAAAATAGAAAAATACTGGTTTTAAGGATGCTTTTCTGTGTTTTTGGTCGCTTTTTAGTACTAGGCGAACAGAAATCAGCAGCAAGTAATTGCATCAAAATGAAAATAGAAAAATACTGGTTTTAAGGATGCTTTTCTGTGTTTTTGGTCGCTTTCTAGTACCAGGCGAACAGAAATCAGCAGCAAGTAATTGCATAAAAATGAAAATAGAAAAATACTGGTTTTAAGGACGCTTTTCTGTGTGTTTTTGGTCGCTTTTTAGTACCAGGCGAACAGAAATCAGCAGCAAGTAATTGCATCGAAATGAAAATAGAAAAATACTGGTTTTAAGGGGTTTTTCTGTGCTTTTGGTCGCTTTTTAGTACCAGGCGAACAGAAACCAGCAGCAAGTAATTGCATCAAAATGAAAATAGAAAAATACTGGTTTTAAGGACGCTTTTCTGTGTTTTTGGTCGCTTTCTAGTATAAGTATACTGGGTTGCTAGCATTTTCTGGAGGCCTTTCTGTGCTTTTGGTCGCTTTCTAGTACCAGGCGAACAGAAACCAGCAGCAAGTAATTGCATCAAAATGAAAATAGAAAAATACTGGTTTTAAAGACGCTTTTCTGTGTTTTTGGTCGCTTTTTATTACCAGGCGAACAGAAATCAGCAGCAAGTAATTGCATCGAAATGAAAATAGAAAAATACTGGTTTCGAGGACGCTTTTCTGTGTTTTTGGTCGCTTTCTAGTACCAGGCGAACAGAAATCAGCAGCAAGACACTTTATACTAATTAACAGACCTCTGTTATTAACAGCATGTATTTAAGTTATTAACATAACTTGATTATGTTAATAACATGCGTCGGCTGTTAACATAATTGAACAATGTTAATAACATTAAGGGTATCTGTTATCAACATAATTCAACTCTGTCAATAACATAAGCGACCAATGTTAATAACAGAACAATCGCTTGATGCCGATTTCTGTTCGCGTGTTACTTGTCAGCAATAAGGGAAAACCGAGCGAAATTCCAAAATGATGTTTCTTCTGCAATGCTAAAATGAAAAATAAATAAAAAACAACAATAATCTTTATTTGTTTTATTAAATCAGATGTTTATTATATATATGAGTAATATACACATTAACAAAATACATTAATGAATAATAAATTATTAAAATAAATACATATATAAAAAATAGAAAAATAGATAAAGAGTAAATAAACAATTATTTGTTTGATAGAAATTATGTTTAAACATTTTTTTTAAATATTGTTGATAAACTGTCAAACGTTGAAGTTGACTTAATCGATTAGATAGAATTAATTCTAGAAACGAAAAATACTAAATTGTGCATGAATCCTTTATTTTTCTAATCATACTCTATTAACTAACATGGCATAATAACATGCAATTACTTGTACTATTAAAAATACTAGAAAAATACTTTTATTACTTGCCTAAATGTAAATGTTTAGTATTTATGAATATACAAGGACGCTCTTTAAGCTTTTTTTTTGTAATATTTCAAAAAAAAAATTCATATAAAAAATAAATATTTTAAAATTTCAACTTTATTACTACTTAAGATAAATATGTTTATATACAATTTCCGCTCAGCAGTTATTTTAACTAGAAATATTAGAATTATGATTTAAGCAATTAGACTTTAGTTCTGTTTGGGATGCGTCTCAAGCAGCTTTTGGGTCACTTGGCGCAGCACTTGCAATTGATTTTGATATTTTTGGGCTGCAGCCAGTTCGTCAGCTTCGCTTTGATGACCATGAGCATCTTCATGGGCGTCAGTTTTCGATGCTGTATCGCTGTGATGATGATGATGATCGTCATCTTCAACGGCTCCACAGCCATTGCCATGACTGTGTCCATGACCATTGCTAGCACCTGTAAAAAAGAACAACAAAAATTAATAAATATATTCATTGAATGTTCCTTCATATCATAATAACAATTACTTATTAATCGGCATATAGCAAAAGAAGTTTCTGTGTTTTGACTCACGGCTCGAATATCGCATAACTTAGTTCTAGGTTCGGTTCGTGAGCCTTGCTTTTCGTATCTATGAAATTGCGTTTTTCTCTCGTTGTAAAAGTATTAAAACGTAAAAAGATTTAATAAACTAATACGCAAAATAATGTGAATATTCTTTTCAAATTTCTTTGTATAATTTGCATAAAAATGATTAATAGATTTAGTTAGGATTATTTTGGGAGATCCGTTTACGGTTCAAACACAATTTGCAGCCTTGATTATTGTATATATATTATATATTCTATTGCTTAGTTTATTTTTATTATTTTATTTACTCAATTAATTGATGAAATCATTAATTACACATTATATCAAAAACTACAAATTGAATAAAAATATTAAGCAATTATATATGTCAAAAATAATATTTGAATATTGCTTCGCAAGTGCTTCTATCATTGTATTTTACATGCGGTTCTTTTTTAACGCATTGGCGTTCCCCAGCCACCGGCCAGTGTGACCGACGTGACTTAAGGGGTTTTTCTCAACCTGTTTGCAATACATACAGTATATACATATAAAACCACCGGCATCTTGACTCCACACCGCAAGCTCTATTACAAGGTCAACAACGCGCAAAAATAAAAACAAATCAAATGTTAAAATACAATAATAAAAAGAGAACAAAAAAATGGTTGTCGATCCATCTTGAAAGCGTATAATGTTTACTCTGTAAAGAACTTGTTCGCAATTCACCCGAAACGATTCCGGTTGAAGAATCACAATGTTGTCGTAATCTCTTGCCTAAGCCTAAATACATATGTACATACATATGTATGTATGTATACACAGCTAACAAGTAAAAATACTCTGTTCGAGAGTGATAGGTTGTAAGATACGCTGTACTCAGCCATCAACAGACCCAAGAGCAGGAATACAGTCAGCACTCTGTTAATAATTGCTTAACATTATTCTCACTATATTCATACTAAAATTTGTGGTTCTAGCTCTTACCATCAACACGCATAAAATATATATTTTATTAGATTCACAATAATAAACCAAAGTTCAAACCAAAACCTGATTTCATTGATTAGAAACAAACAAAAAAAATTTCCAAGAACTTTGGATTAAAATCAAATAATCTGATTTAATTGATTAGAAAACAAAAACAGTTTTGCATAGAACTTTAGATATTTTGAATAAAACCGAACCTTAGACAATTTTTTTTCAATATTTGTCTGTAAAATTTCGCTTCAATTACCGAGCGACCATATCAATTATTTCTTTAGCAATTACAGGGTATATAAAAACCTACACACGCGCCTAGACACTCTAGAAGGTTTTATGGGCACATAATTATTTACTCACCAAGCTGTTGCAATCCGAACATAATCAGAAATCCAACAAAGAGGGCCAGATAAGCGCGTAGGCCGGATCGATTCTTTGATAGTATCTCAAAGAATACGACATAGAGCAACGTGCCACAGGCAAAACCCTGTAGAATGGCCGATACTAGATTGGGGCCCGTACCACTCTGGCCATGGCTAATCAATATGCCTAGGCCAATGCCTAGGGGACTAACCACAGCAAATGTAAGGACATAGAGCACTGCCAGGCTCATTCGGGTGCGGGCAACAATCAATTCGACGCCCACACAAAAGGCCAGAACCAATTTATGAGCAGAGACGGCGCCAAACATGAACCAAACCGAACTGGTTGACTGCTCCAGACCAATGGCCATGCCCTCAAAGAGTTCGTGCAGCGATAGAGCCAAAACAATGAAGAGGCCACGTAGCGACGAGGTAAGCATATCATCTGAATCGCCACCAGAACCATTACCCACAGGCAAATGACTGTGACTGTGACCATGATTGTGACCATGACTATGACTGTGACTATGATGCACTGCACCATATTTCTGCTGCTCGAGATCATGTTGCACCAGATCCTGTACCGATAGCGTTGCATTATTACTCTGTTCCACATGCTCTGCACTTCCATTTCCATTTGCGTTCGTTTGACTGGCCGGCTTCAATAGATGACTATTCCTTATGCTATGTCCTCGCTCAAAGGCTGCTCCAGCTTGATCCGATTGATGTCGATGCACATACGCATGCATTGCCTCCTCAATGAAATACATCAAAAAGAAACCACAGCACATGAGCAACTCGGCCAGTGGAAATGTTAAATTTGGTATGATTTCACAATGTTGCAATTGTTCGACCACCTCCTGCACCTCGGGTAACAGATGCAGAAATGTGGTTGCCAATAGGACACCACCGCCAGCATATAGTAAACACTTGACCACAGTCGCTGAACGGGCATTTGTTTGATTCTCGGTCCAGCGATAGAAGCGATTCAGCAGGAATGGTATCGAACCACAAAAGGCGCTGGCACAGCATAAGACCACCATGGCAGTCACTTTGGCCGTTAACAGTGAACCGGAGTCTTCATCGTGATCATGATCGTGATCGTGGTCGTGATTGTGCTCACGTTGATGATCATGATGGGCGTGATCGTGATCGTGATCCGCATGATGTGCTGTTAAATGGCTAACGGGCTCATCAATTTGCAGGAAGCATTTCAAGAAATTATTTATTTGTGTTTGATTCATTTTCTCTGTTTTTTTCCGCTCTTTCTTTAAAAATTGTATTTTTTATTCTTGGCCTATAAATGCCAAAAGTCTTATTGTTTATTTATTATATATTACTTTTGTGGCTTCCTAAAAAATCGGTTTTTTTTTTAATGTTTTGAGTTTTTTAAGTTTTATTGTATTTTTTTTAAATGCGAGCATCTGCTGCGCTTTGATTTATTGGAATTTAAATGACAATAAATATTAAGGTGATTTCTTAATTGTTTTATTATTTTTCACTTTCGTTGCGCGCATTAAAAAATAACTCCAAAAGGTTTTCTTTCACCAACAAATAAAAAAAAAACGGGAAACCGTTTTTTATTTCTTTTTTTTTGGATTATTTTTTTGTTTTTTTTATATATTTAATTTCATGCGCCGTGCATGTCTTGCATGCATGAAGCGATCTCACAGACTGATCGGCGTTGGCTGAAACCGAGTCTGGTTAGAGCTGTTTTAAGTGCTGCGACTGTGGCTGACGCTGCCTCTGCTGCTGTTGTTGTTATTGTTATTGCTTGTCTAGCTTGCAGTTATTTGCTGGGCTCGCCTGCAACATTTGCGGGTTAACTCTCGCGACATCGAGACGACGACAACGAAGACTTCGACGTTGACGTTGACGCCAACAGCCATAGCATAGCGCTACGTGAGCAGCAAATTAAGTAAATGTAAAAAGCTCGCTCTCTCTTAAATGTTGGCAATTCGCTCTCTTTGGTTTGCCCGAACGTTCACCTGTTGCTTAAGCAAACACAACAAGCATAAAACGAACAGAAAAATAACTCTCTTGCTTAAAGGCCATTGGAATTAACGTTTGTTTAATAATTATTTTTGAAAAACTTAAATCCCTTCACTTTTATTCAAGCATAATGAAGAGAGCGAGAGGCTGTGACCTTTAGCTGGTAATATTTAGGATCTAACCACTTTTTTATACAAATGACATTTACGAAGGCCACAATAGCACGGTCACATACAATTTAAACGAAAGCTTTGATATACAAAAAAAAAAAAAAGCTTTTGGTTCTTGTCTTTGCTAAAAAATTGGCATTTCGAATAAAACAGTTATAATTACTACGACTTTAGTAGCAGCGTTTAACAAAATAATTTGTTTACAATACGGAAACAAAAATTAACATAATATTTGTACAAACAACTACATATGTTAACTAACTTAATCTCTGAATTACAGACGGAAAGAGACTTACCGACATTAATTACACCCCCCCACCCCGAAGTCAATTAGTAAGCTGAAAAATAAAAACTTGTTTATTGCAAATTGAAGCTAATTCAAGTTAAAAAAAAAAATGAAAATATATTTTCGATAAGATAAAAAACAGATTTTATATTTTTTAAATAATTTTCTTTTTATTTTGTTTTCATTTTTAGCTTGTTTTCTTTTCATCTTCTTCATCTTTTGTTTTGTTTCTTGGTTTTTGTTTTGTTCTCCATTCATTCATCTGCTTAAATTGTTTAATGTTTTGTTACTTATAATATAATAATAAATCATTTTTCATTTTATACAATAATTCTTTCCTCTTTTACATATATCTTTATATCTCACTTTTTGTGTTTTGTTTTTTTTTTTGAATTTTCCAACTGAAATGGCCGCTTAAAACATTTCAGCTGTAAATTTATTAAATGTTTTGTTTTGTTTTTATCGCTCGCATAATGCATATTTAAATTTAAATATAAATATTATTATATTTGTTTAAAACTGAATTTTGTCAGTGTTAACAACGTTAACAACTGCTTTACCAGCAATTGGTGTAAGGCTTTGCGTGCACTGCTTGCCAAACGAACTGCTTAACTCATCGACGCACTGCATACCGCACTCAGCTGTTCCGTTTCTCTCTCTCGTCATTTGTTTTATCATTATTATTATTATTATTATTATTACCTGGTTGTTTATAGTACTATTTGTTTATAATATGTTAAGTTCTGTTCTGAATGCCTTTGTTATGTCAATTTGATAAATATATATATATATGTATGTATATTAAATATAAATCAATGCATGCGAGACGCTTAAATTGTTTCAATCGAGTTTTTATCGCAATATTACAATATTTTCATTTAATTTGTTGTATGTATAATTTGTATATATATATATATATGTACTTTGACTTGTTTATAGAAATATCGCTTTCTTATAATTATTGTTGTTTGTTTGTTTGTTTTGTTTTTTTCATATATAATACAAATAATTTTTCATTTAACTATACAAGAAATTTGGTAAATTTCATATGTAATTTATTAATTAATTTAGCTTTATTATTATATAATTCAAAATTTGATTTATTTATATATTATGTTCGAAGAAAATTGCAAAATAAATCATAAATATTTATATATTTTTTAGGGTTAAGTTGTTCTTCTTCGACTGCTTGCTTTTGTTGTTGTTCTTGTTGTAAACACTATTTTGCATTTTGCATTTTGTTTT
>JBANCX010000131.1:22445-31520 GCA_037040065.1 Dettopsomyia nigrovittata
AAGTAATCCTGACTCGGATTGTTCAATACGCTATCCCGTGAGTTTGAATGTGAAGTGGCGCGCAGTAGGGTGACTGCTTCGCGTTCCGGACTACATTGTACACCGTCTAGTCATTTTTGGCGTGTTGATTTCTTCTTCTTTCGTTTAAAGAAACAACAACATCTGGAATATAAGGAACCACTAGAAACAGTTACAAGACACAACCAGTAAACGACACACATAAAGAGAGAGAGAGAGAGAGAGAGCGAGAAAGAAAGGAGAGACAGAGAAAGTGTGTTGTACGTTAAAAAGACGAAAAGAAAAAGAAAAAACAACAACAAAAAAATATTAATATTAATTATAATTAAATCAAGGCTGCAAACCAAAAAATAATAAAATTGGTTCTGTTCTTGGCTTTGAAGTTCGAATTTCGATGCGTTAACTTCGAATGCATTCAAATGATAACTAACATTAACAATTTATATTTAAAACAAAAAAACAAAGAATTTCGAATTGGTTTCGATTTCGAATTTAATTTGCAGCCTTGATAAACAAAAATAAAAAATTAATGATTGATTGATCGATCGATTAAACAACAGCTACAACAGAAATCGATTAATCGATTAACTCGATCATCATTTATCGCGAGTAAACTTACTTTGTTTCATCGACAAGTTCTACTTCGGGCTGCTGTGTAATTGGTGTATTGGAGTGTCCGGCCGTTGGATCGTCCGCATTCAGTTCGCCATTTGTCGAACTCACAACCTGTAAAAACAAATGTATAAAAGCAAACAAAAGAAGAAGAGAATATGCAAAGAGCATTGCATAAATTGAAGAGCATTAGTTAAATATATGTTCAATCTCTAGCACTTATACACTAAACATAGAGTATACAAATTGTCTGATTGCTTTTTTGTCTATTTAACTTTGTGATTTTACATTTTTCATATTTTTGCAGACACTTTTTTGGTTTTAAATCTTAGCGCTAGTCAAAAATCATTTAAAACTTCTTTAAACTAAAAACTAAAAAAAAAAATAAACAACAAAAAAAAAGTGAAGAACAAAATTTAACAATATTTAATGCTCTAAAGTTTAGCTAAAATGAGTTTTCTATTTGTGCGCGCTAACGAGCAAAATTCCAAAAAAAAAAAAATAAAAAATAAATTTTTTCTTTCAACATTTTAGTGATTTTTTTTTAATACTGCCCCCCGCATGAGAAAAATGTCTTGGAAACTAACGCGCAACTGCAAACGAGCTTCAATTTCAAAAAACAAAATTATGCAAATATTCCAAAAATGATATTTCCAACTCTTTCAGAATTTTCGATTTAGAAATTATTACAGAGATTGCCTTTGTCATCAGAATTTAGCAGCAGCTCGTTTGCAGTCAAATTAAAATAAAATTTTTTTAAATTTTTTAATGTGTATACAATAGGGACACACACACACACACACAAACACAGTAAAAGGACACACAAAAAACACAGAAATTCAAAGAAATACCTCGAAATGTTTTTTTGTTTTGTTTTGTTTTTTTAAGGTTGAAAACTTAGCTAAATAATAATAATATTTCAAATAAAATCCTCTAGAAATGCAGTTTTTTTATTTTGTCAATTTTATTTAGTGCAACCGTTTTAAGATAGTAGTTATTTGAGAGAGTTAGGATAGTAGTAATTAGAGTTGTTTGTGTTTTAATTTCTTATTTCTTATTCTTCACATCATCGCAGTCGCTTGTCTCATAATAAGCATCGAATGGGCTATCATCGTCCGAGCTTGAATCTTCGGGCAATCTCTGTAATAAGTTTTTTTCGGATTTTTTTTTTTGGTATTTTTTTTTCTAACTAACTGAGAGAGAGAGCGATGGTAATGCCAATATGATTTGCGAGAGATTGAGATTGAGAGAGAGAGAGTACAATGCACGCAATATGAATAGTAAATGTTCAAAATATTATTTCTTGCCGAATTCCCACAAAACAAAAATATACCAAAAAAAAAATACTAAAAAAAAAACCAAAAATTGTGCAATGGTGTATGTGTATTTGTATGTATGTATGTGTGTATATGTTGTTTGTACTTTATATTGCTGCCAAAAAAAAAAAATACTAAAAAAAATACTAAAACTTAACCCATGCAAATATATATACTAAATAGTAGATCGGTGTTGGTTAACGCCATGCAGTTGTGTTTCTTTGAAACATTTTCAAGACTTTTTTACTCAATATTATTGACATGCATTTTGCTAAATTATATAATTATTATTATTATTATTATAATCGGAACATTCTCATTATAAAAAAATTGTAAAGTCCGATGGAAAAAGAAAAAAATACTAAAGTTTGAACACACTTTGAACGAGAGAACAAACAAACACAAACCGAACACAATATTGTTGTATTTAAGGATTGTATTTTAAGTAGTTAGTTATAGAAAGAGTATATAAAACACTTGAATTTAATACCTTGTTGAGCTAATGTAGAGTAAATCAAGTGAAAACATTAGAATTGAAAAGGCCAAAAATATAACAGTCTGCTAAGTAGTAATTCAATGAATAATAAGATATTGGATATATGTTGTAAACACATAGTATATAGTATACATATATATATATATATTAATTATGTAAGTATGTAGTTATGTTGATATTAATACGAATAAAGTTTGTAATGCGGCGTATGTACGATATAGATATTAATACGATGTATATACGATATACACATAACAACAACATGTCAGGCAAGTAGGTAACACATACAATTGAGAGAAACATTTAAAAAGTAATAATTATGAAATGTATCTAAGTTTGTTACCCATTTTATATACTCATCTTGTCTTTACTAATATAATTTATTGATATTAAAATGAAATTTATTTACATTTAAAAACCAAATTAAAGAAACTTAAAAAAAAAAAAACAAAAGAAAGAAAGTAAGTTCTCAAGGATGAAAACTATAATTTTTTATGTTTTGTTCGCCTGTCTAAATCAATCATGGATGATGGATCAATCACATCAATCATCTATCTATAAACAGAACTTACCTGCACTGAACCATGCCGATCGGCGGGTGTCAGATTGCCAAGGGTCGCACCCGGCTTGGGTACATCCGGCCACGCAGCAACACCTCCTTTGGCATTTGTCTATTTGTATCGAAGGAGTTGAGTTGAGGTGGAGGTAGAGTGGAGGAGATGTACATCGTATCGATATTTATATTCGATTTCGATTTCGATTTTGTTTTTTTTTGTGTATATCGTTTTTTTGTCAGTATTGAAATATGGGTATTGAGCGAGCGAGCGAGCGATCGAGAATTGTAGGGGGAAGGTGGGTTGGTGGCAATGCATAAATTTTTCAATTAATTAATTTATCAATTTTAGAATGTAAATTTTTTTATAATTTTTTTTTTAGTTTTTAGTTTAGAGACTAGACTTGTGTACAACCAAATTAAATACAAAAAATAAAGCAACTAAAGTCTACCGCCGTCAATAATATAACTAAAATAATTGAAATTCTATAAAACAATTAAATAAATAAGTAAATAAATAATTAAAATCGAAAAAGTTTCTTTTTGTTTATATAATATATATGTATATATGTGTGTCTGGGGCTGTGTGTATGTATTTTGTATTTTGTGCAACAATATTAGCTTAAAAAGTGTTGAAAAACCATTCACCGAAAATAATCAAAAAAGAAAGAAAAAAAACAATTTCTAAGAACAAAAGAAAGCAGCAGCAAAAGAAAAATGTTTTTTTAATAACTCTGCAGAGCTTATTAGATCTGTAAGAAATATAGATATTTTCAAAAAACTAAAAAAACAACTCTAAAACAAAAACTAAACTTTTCTTGTTCTTCGATTGACAGAATATAGTCGCAAATTTATCGATTTAATTTTGTATGTCAAAATCAATCTATAAACAATATTTAGCTTACTTTTATTATACAATAATATATACAAATTAGAGCAAACTACTACTATTATATAGTACATACATACATACATACATAAATATACATTTATAGCTTCTCTTTGGTATATTATATATACATAGATACATCAAAAATTTTGATTTGAAACAATTATCTAACCTCAATTATAATATAATCATCTTTATCATTATCAATATCATCAAAATCAAAATATGAAATATCCTATAAACAAAAAATCATATTTTCAAATAAATAAATCGACGAAATTCTTAAACTTTCTAATTAGAGAGAAAGACGAGACAAGTATAATTAGAAAATTAAAAATGTTTGTTTTCGAAGCTTAGTGTTGTTTGCCTTGAAACCGTGTTTTTGAGTAATAATTAAACTAAATTAGTTTTAATTTATAAGAAGACAAGTAAATAGTTAAGAAAATATAAATAAACTAAAAACTTTTGTATTTTCTTTGCTTAACGACGTTAATATGTTAGAAAATGTTTTGAAAATACTTTACCTTAGCCGCATTATGACGATCTTTATTTGGTGAAATGATGACTTCATGGCCAGTTTGCAGAGATCCGACGGGCGTTGACTGTGGGCGTGGTTATGTGGTCAATGATTATATATATATATATATAGAGAGAATATTGTTGCAGTCGATATTCAGAAATTTGTTTTTCGTTTAGTTTATTTTAATTTATATTTGAATGCATAAATATATATAATTCATTTGTTGTTTAGATACACAGACACACACGTAATAGACACATGAAGCGGTGTTTTAATTGATTTTGATTTGTTGTTTGTTTGTTTGTTTGTTTGAAAGAGAGAGAGAAAGTAGAATAGTGCTGTTAGAATGATTTCATTTACAATTAAAAGTTAGTCTTAACCTAATTTGCTTCAATTTGCTAATACTAATAAATACAAATATAAGATTGGGGCAAGCGCGTTTACCAACACTGAGAGCAAGCAATAAACATTTAATTCGTTTGTGTTTGTTGTGTATGTGCGTGTGTGCGTGTGTGTGTGTGTGTGTATACCTTATCTGATTTATTTTTGGCCAAATACGAAGGCGGCGCATTTTTTATAATCTTTATTTTATCCAGCTGATCCTTGGTCTAACATAGTTACATGCATTATGTATGTATGTATACATATATCGATATACAGATATAATAAATAAATAAAAATTATTAAATTAAATTTAGTTTTTTAAATTTTTTTTTTTTTTTTTTTTGGGAGGTTTATTTTTATTTAAATTTTATTTAAATTTTTTTTTTTTTATCGCTGCAGTCAATTGTGGTGGTTGGCCTCTCTTTGAATTTAAATGTTTAAACGAATTGAAAGAAAATAACATTGCGTGACAAGAAGAATCGAAATTGAATTTAATGTCTTGGACCCAGGACCTTGTATCCTCATTATCATTGTCATTATCATCATTTGGGTATTGGTATTTAACATTTTTATCACATATCATATTCGTATATATTCATCAACAAATAACTCCCTATTATCATGGCCTGCACATACGGGCAGGCGGCAGGCAGGCAATCGGTTATTCTGGCATTTTTCTTATTCTCTCTCATCGATATATAATTCGGTCGGTTCATCCAAAATGATCGATCATTTGATCATTTTTTTTATTTGGTGTTTGTTTATTTTCTATGCCAGCTTTGATAATTCCTCTCTAGCCAAGAAGATATCGGGATTGCAAAATGGGTATCCCATTGTTCTAAGTTACGTTTGCCCATGTTTTATTTTAATATATTGAAAAATGTATAACTTATATGTTATTGTATTGGATATATATATATATATATTATATAGGCATATATATATATATATATGAATAGATATATATATATAGATATATATATACATTTATCAGTAGGCAGACGCTTTTATACTCATGTTATGTTAGTACTTATAATTATCGATAAATTTTCTTGCATTTGCTTAGGTCTCCTATAAATTATAATTAATTAGTTAAGAAATTCGGCATTTAAATTGAATATGTTAAATATGTTATATGCAGCTAATGGAAATGCTTATAATAATAACAATAATCATAGTATATAATTAACAATTTCATCAATTGTTAATTATATTTTCTAGATTTATATAACTTACCATTGTCTTCCCTGTCCAATCAAATTCGCCCTCGTCGCTATATCCCTTACGTTCGAATAAGTCTTGAAACAGTCTTCGCAGAAAATCATAATCGGGTGTTTCGAAAAAATCTAACCGCCGCACATAACGCAAATATGTTGCAAACTCTTCGGGGTGGCCGTCACAAAGTACCTATAAAATAAAAAAAATTAATTAAAATCGATTGAATATATTTTTAAGATTGCCTAAAATCGAAACCAAAGGTTCATACACTCAGATCCTTTTAAGAAATATAAAACTAATCTATATATACTTGAAATATGATGCCAAATAACGTTCAAAACAATACAAATTTAATAAATTTCTTTACATTTTTCTTAACTATCCCAACTATTAAGCGTAAGTTGCGCTGCGCGATCTTATTCTAACGATAGCCGAACAGCAACTAATTCAATTAGTTTTGACAATGCGGCTGCGCAGCGCAGCTAGACAGCAAGAGCCGAACTTGCAGTGCCGAAGTCACACGAAAGCTTAACACTATATTCCTGAACATGTCGGCAGCAGTGTTGCCATAATTTTTGCGCAAAAAACGCTAGATTAGCAAAAAATAAAAAAAAAGCAAAAAAAAACCGAAATTTTTCTTAAATCATTTTACTCAATATTTTTAACAATATCGTCTATATCGACAGCCTCTTCGTCAGAGTAAATATTAAATGTGTGCTGCATAACATGCCGCATTTACAATAGCTGCAGTAAGCCCGTGTCAAATCGGTAAGGTCCTTAAGCAGCCACTCCTTAAACTCGCATACTTTTTGCTTGTAAATTTTAGTTATGGACATTGCAATTATAAGCAACAATTTTTCGCAATACACACCACAAGACAAGAGTTGCAAGAATTCATATCAATACATTATCGATAATGCTTTAGTGTTGTAAAAGCTTATAAAAATGTAAATGCTACGCGCGACAAATGAAACTTGCGCACGGTAGTAAACTCGATCGATCGCAACGATAAGTGAATTCACAAAGGATTGCGTCTTTGCTGATAGTTAAGTTTACAGTAAGGGATTTGCGTTGCTAGTCGAGTTTACTACTTTGCCTAACAACGTTTCACTTCTAATATAATTTGATACATAAAAAACGCTGAAAACCGCTAGCGTCTTCCCGCAATCGCAATTGAAAAAACCACAAATCTGGTGGAAAAACCCTAAAACGGCAACACTGGTCGGCAGTGCTAACCTAACCTTCGCTACAATTTTTTAAACCAATTAAAAAAACCTTTACCTCAATGGGCGTTGCACGTTTTGTATCACCGATTTTTTGATATCTCTCTTTGAGTGTATCAGCCTTAAGGCCTTGCCACGGCAGTGAACCTCTTAAGAAGTACATAAACATATGACCCAGGGCCTCCAGATCATCACGTCTCGACTGTTCGCGTCCCATATGCGTATTGATTGACATATAGCGTGCGGTGCCAGTCAGTGATTTATGCTCCCGATATGGTATATGTCTATTTGTATCTAAATCAATGTATTCTTTGGCCAAACCGAAATCTATATATACAAAATAAATATAATTATTAATCATTCTTTTTGATAATAATTTCATTTTAAAACTTACCAATTATGTGTATAATTTTTTCACGTTTCGTTGATGTTCTGCCAATGAGAAAATTCTCTGGTTTCACATCCCTATATATTAAGTGCCGACTATGAACATATTCGATCCGGTGGAGCTATATATTCGATTAGGCGCATTAAAATAAATAAAAATTTTAATTAGTTTCCTTCTTCTTTTCAAAGTTTTATGAATATATAAAATGAATTGCGAGTCTATCAAGGAGCAGCATTAAAAAATTGTTTTTCAAAATTAATTTTGTAATTTATTACTGCTGCACATTGTTAGACCACACACAATGTAAGAAAAATGTTTTATTTTTTAAATTATATAAATTAAATTTGACTTTTTGTAGTGTCTCAACTAGCTGAAAATACATATATATATTTGTTGGTTATGTTGTTGATTTGATTCGACATTTGTTTTAAAAATAAAAGAAACGTTTTTGAAATGATCTAAAACTTGTCGCAATTAAAAATTCTTTTAATTTTTTATTTAAACTACATCATAGTTTATGCAGTAATGAACATGCAGCAGTTGTGAAGTTGTTTTCTTTCATAATAATTACTAATATTAATATAAAATAATATTAATTAAATAACGCCTTAATGTACAATGAACGTTGATAACTATATTAAAATATATATATTTTTTATAGTAAACGGCAATTATATGTTGTTTATGACATTAGAGAAATGCTTTTATGGTTTTTATGCTAAACTAAAAGAAAATAAAAATTGATAAAAGCCTTAACCAGAGTTAGCGTCCAAGTGTAATACATACTACAAAGTATATGAGCAGGGAACAAGAGCGATTGCAACAGAGAAAGTGGCATTAAGATACATAGATAAATAAATAATAAGAGAGAGAAACAAAAAAAAAAAAATTCAATTTCTTGTTGTTGTTCTTGTGTTAGTTTGCAATATGACAAAATTAAAAGAAAAATAATTATAATAATTTAAAATGGAACCCAAGCAGCCTCTACACACACGCAGCTCAAACATTCAATCCAAAAAAGA
Source organism: Dettopsomyia nigrovittata (assembly GCA_037040065.1). Lineage (NCBI taxonomy): Eukaryota > Metazoa > Arthropoda > Insecta > Diptera > Drosophilidae > Dettopsomyia > Dettopsomyia nigrovittata. Next base: position 31,085 of record JBANCX010000131.1, read on the forward strand.
TAAAAAACTTAAAAAATATATATATAAGAAATGTGTGAATTCAAGGACCAGTGTTGGGTAATTGCCTTAACTGCTACCAGTGTTGTGTACGTGAGCAAAAATTTTTTTAATTTTTTTTTTTAGATGAAATGTACTGAGAGAAATGCGCGTGCTAACTAATAAAAAAAATATATATATGTTTGCTTTTGGTGTTTTGTTTGGTAGTTGTACTTACTAATTGTATAGCTATCAGTAGTACGCTCTTCAAAGTGAAACGTCTGCCGCAAATATCGAACAAATCTTCAAGTGATGGACCAAGCAATTCCATAACTAGAGCATTGTACTTGCCGCATGGGCCGAAGTAATATACTTCTGGTACACCCTCTGCTATAGTCCAACCATTATATTTGGAAATAATTTATCAAAAATGTGTTTTGTGATTTGTAATTTGTTGAAA
>JBANCX010000132.1:7992-31464 GCA_037040065.1 Dettopsomyia nigrovittata
AGATAGTGTCTGGCCAGATTCTTCAGGCATGTATAAAGCTGTATAAGTAGTTTCATTAGACCGTCCATGTGGCTACCAAGTGGAATGCAAACATTTGTAATTTCCAGCAGAGTGCGTGTTATAAGAATTAGTTGGGTACAAATGGAACCTTCTAAAGCATCTAGATTGCCACGCCAATAAACCCGATCCGACTCGGGAACAATATTACATTTGTAATTTAGATTATTGGCTTTGACAATAAAGTATTCCACATCTTCCAGCTGTTTTTGAACAGCTGCATACAAATACTGGAGACATGTGGCGGTAGTGTTCATATTCAGAGACTTTAGTCCTAAATTAGACTGTCGATCATCATTTTCGATCTCATCATTCTGATTGCCCAGTACTTCACCCAATTGTCTGGCTACAACATCAAAGAATGGTCCCGAATGCGTTTTCTGACGTTGTGTAAAAAGCATACGATGCACTATGCCCATTTCTGGATTGTGCAGCTCATAGGATTGACAAAATTCCAGTAGCCATGTGTAGGAATCAATTGCCGCACGCTCTTCATAGCCAATATGATCGTAAAGAATCTCCAGAGCCTCTAGCAGATAAACAGGCAGCTTTGCACCATTTTTATCTTCACTAAGTGTCTTATCGCTAGCATCCTCTTTCATATATTTATCCAGTATGTCTTGCAGAATATAGGTTACTTCCTTACCTTTGTTTAAAATGGCCATATCTGCAATCAAATGATAAGTTTTTATATGTTTTCGTTTAACGAAACTGCTTTACTCACCAAAACCCTTAAGAAACTCCTTGAAACGTTTTGAATATGTCTCGTGGGCCGTTTGAATACACTGTAAGAAGCACTTGGCTGATAGAACAGCACTCTCAAGATCAAAATCCCTCCACAAATCCGGCAAACGTCGGATGCAGCGCTCATAGATCACCTTGGCTATGTCCGTAAGTAGCTTTAGAGTGCGTTTGCTATAGGACAACTGTTTATAATCTGGCTCTAAGCGTATAGACTGCACCTTACGTGCCGCCATCTCTAGTACATAACGAACCAAAGGCTCATGACTTCGGAGTTGAGTTGTATTCTCAGCAGCAGCAAAAGGTACATGATCACTGCAATAAGAAATGAGTCAATAATTAGATATTTATGCTGACAATCTCTTTGATTTTACTATTCCACTCACTCGTGTAACAAATGTAGTAATCTTTCCAGTACAGCTAAGTCCCAAATATTCTCTGGTTGTGTGCACATCTGCTTTAATTTACTTGCGTTTAAACTAAGATTAACAGTCGCATTGCTATCGCCAGTTAATGGCAGCTTTGAGGGCTTCTGGGCTTTTTTTGAAGAATCTCCCAGAGTATGTAGATCCTTTAGCAACCTAGAATGTTGCTTAAAAAGGGGCAGTACCTGTTTCATGGCATCGTTGCCAGGCTTCGAACTGAGCAGTAAATGGGATATGAGACCCTCTATTAGATTCAGTTGTTGGTGCATGCGAGCGCACTTGAGATGAGTTGCTGGCGGTGACTTAAAAAAAGAAAGTTGTAAGAGCATGGCAATAGAAAGCTTGGTTTATTACTACTTACAGTGTCCTCTAACGACAATCTATTGGTAACCAAACGCTCCGTGCAGAGTTTCAGTAGCCGTTGCATCTCACGTATATCATAGCCAGATGGAGCACGTTCAAATATGGTCAAACAATGAGATATAAACTGCACCAAGCTGCCCAAATTATCCTTCAATTCCAATTGTTCATCCTTGGCGCTAACAAGCTGTTCATACTTAATTTCAAAATTTGTTTCCACATCATCAGTCGTCTGATCTTCAGATGATGTAGCGAAAAAGCTGCGAAAATGAAAGTCCACAAATTGTAGGACATGAGGCACCAGCTTGCCATTTAGTTCAACTGCACGCTGAAGATCTAAGCAAAGGGAATAAGTTAACAATTGAATTGATGAACAGCCTTTTTAAGCTTACTCTCGTAAAGTGTGCGTCGTATTTCCAGTTGCTGATCAAAGCAGCTACGTAATATTCCAATAATTTCCAAGGTGAGCATATCAAAATTTCGCTGAGGATTACTGCGACCACCCAAAGAACTTTGGGTCATCATTGAATAGCCAGAAATGTTGTGCTGTGTGCAAAAACTGCTCGCATTCTGTGACTGACGCACTGAATTGCTATTATTCAGTTGTTTAAGGATCATACAGAATCCAAATATAGCCATACGTCGTGTGCGAAAGTCTCTAAAAGTATAAAAGCATTTAATCAAAATACAACTCAGTACATTAAAGAAATCCTACTTGTTCATAGCTTTCCGCAGCACATCTATCAAAGCATCGCGAACACGATTCGATAATTTGAGCAGCGGTAAGATAAAGTTCATCATGCGCATCGATTGATCACCAGGTAGCTAAAGAACAACAAAGCTTTAGAATTATCAAATAAATTGAATATATAACATGTTGACTTACCCACAAAAAGTCTTCCATAACTGATGTAATAGTCTCTAGGCATTCCGAGACGGTATAAGTATCTGCCACGCTCAGCATGGTAAGACATTCTGAAAAGAAAGCAAGGTTTCATTTGCTATATAAATAATTAATTTGTAAGCAGACCTGAAAACTGATTTTGCTCCTGATCTACAATCATCCACTCAGCAACACGTTTTATTATACCCTGACCAAACATAAAACGCCTGCGTATGAATTTGGTCAGGAATGTAATGGCCAATGTATTCAGTTTGGGTGAATTTTGAGCCTTGAGCAAACTAAAAGCCAAATTCACAAGACCCGGTGTGATGACATCCTTGCCATCTTTATTCTGATCGATGAGCACTGTGAAAACCTGCAGCAAATCGACCTGTTGACGTTGCAAAGTATCGCGACACCACACCGAATAATTTGCTAGATTTCTTTCTTCCTCATTGTGCTTGATTACATTACGCAGGAATGGCAACAAAATTGAACTGGAGAAACGCGCTGATTCCGGATCACGATTAACAGCTGTCATCGAGATAATGGCACTCAGCATAAACGGGGTCAGTATCACATCGGGCATATGAAGAAAGTTCTGTAAATATACCAAATTAATTGATAGAAAGTCAAAGACTTCAATCGATTGCTTACCCTGAGCATAATGGCCATATGTTGTTCGCTTAGCAGGTACATGGTGCAGTAATTTAAATGATGCAACACTGTTTCTTCTGCCTCGCGCAGCTCCTTGTCGGAATAGGCATCTGCCGTAAGGTATAGCAGTTATATAAAATCAAAAATTCCATAAATTTTATAGATACATACCAATGCTATCGAAATCTGTAGAATTGCTGCACATATCGGAGAACAAACGTTTGTAATAATTTCTATGGAAATACTTTTCAAGGGCCAGCAATGGGATAATCAGCTGGGATGCGCTGTTGCACATTGAGAAGAGTTGAAAGCAAAGCGCTGGCAATTCCATGGGTGACAATTCCTGTAGAGCGCCTGCAAACTTATTCAGCACCGTCAAACGTTCGCTATTAGTTAGCTTTAAAGTGCTATAAAACAAGGTATCAATTGCAATATAAACTATCGCAGATATTCAGCTAATATGCTGCTCACCTAAACATATCCGCAATGGGCGTTAGTATGGATGGTGGCCAGCGCATAGTACATAGATTACGCACAGTGGAATCTCTGAATTCGGTGCCAACCATTGCAATATCATTGATGACAAATCGTGGCTTGGTCAACAGCACAAACAGCGTCTCTGGTAGCAAATCCTTCCAGGCCACACATTTAGCATCGCCCGCTCGCATATCATCCATACAATGTTCTACAATCCAATTTAACTCATCCGGCGAGAGAGTGGACAGATCTTGGCACAGACGTGTTATCAAATCGACACTCTGTTTGTAGCTCATCTCAACACTGCGTAGCCCGTCAAGGAAGCATTTAACGCAGGCAAACCGCTTCTCCTGCATCTCCACACTGTTTACATCGCAGGCCAGCAGCAAATAATTCCAAAAATTTATACAATCTTTCCTAGATAGCCGCGCCTTAAGAGTTGCTGTAAGCTATGAATTGTGAAATAAATATAAAGGCTTCATCGAACAAAATGATGCACGTACCTGCTTTATTGCTGTTTTGCTTATTAGCTCACGCAGCTCCACTATTTGGTTCTTCTCGCCTAGTTTGCAAACCCTTACGTCCAAAGTATCCAAAGACATGTTAATTATTAATTTTTAAAACTTCAAATATACAATAAATATGTGATTTCAATTTAAACCAAAAATCGCGTTCTCCAATTTGGCGCTGTTTTGCAGCTAGCGATGACATACATAGCTATACATTTATCGATAGTACTATCGATTAGTTACAATATTGATTATCGATTATTTGGCTTACTTCAGCTGTTGTAAGCCATAGAAAGACAGAACATAATTTGATTTTTAACTACAAGTTAAATATAATGTTACAATACGACACAAATAAGTAAAATTTGTTTTACAATATGAGAGATACAATTTTCATATAATACAACTTAAATTAAGTTAAATTAAAATATTGCTATTATTCAGAAGTTTCCATTTTCAAGACGAATTTCTCCATTATTGCGTTCAGTCGTTTTCGCTCTTTAAGCTGCTGTTGCATTTGCTCTGATATTTGTGTTCCCATTGCTATTAAAGTTTTTGTATTTGCTTCAGCTTGTCGGGCATTCAATTTAACTTGTTTATTTAGATCACGGAGCTCTTTGACTACGCTTGTAAGCACAGTATTCTCAGTTGAAATGGATACAGTTCCATTGAGATTATGATGCTTTCGCTTTTTACTAATATGAAACTCTTTCGATTCCTCCTCTTCGTCCTCGTCCTCGGCTTCTTCTTCCTCTTCTTCTTCTTCTTCACCTTCCTCTTCATCATCATCATGATCTTGTTGCTTATCATCATCTATAAAATAAGAAGACAAGTACAAATAAGTCGGCCTTATTAAAATATTAAGAGTTTTTACCATTATCGGACAGTTCATCATCCTGATCGGCTTTGATGTCCTGTAAATTGATGCTGCTGTCAGTGCGTCGCTTCTTTCTGGGAGCTTCTTCGATCATCATATTTGCCATATCATACAGATCTGAAATTTTTGCAATTGCATCCTCCAGTGGAGTGAGTGCATCCTGATATATTGCACTTTTGCCAGAGCCATTGGGTTCTATCTGATTGCTGGCTATTTTCTTGCGAATTCCACTCTTCCAATCTTTCCATACCTTTGAGAATTATTAATATAGTATAATATATATTGTATATCAATATACTTACTCTCTTCCACTCGGCTGCATCCTTAATCGGAGGTCCAACACTATTTAGTTCCCTGCTTAGACGCTTCCAAGCAGCTTCACTTGTCAGCTTGTCTCCTTTATTATAATTTTTGGCAATGTTTGGATGCATTTCCATGAAGGCAACAAATATAGCATCTTGTTGTGCAGTTCTGTGCTTTCCCCTATAATTAAAAAATATTTATTTAATTGTTTTTAATAATTATTAATTGTGTCTATTTACATGTCTGTCTTATTGATTATTTGACTAGAGTTTGATACTAATCAATTGTGTTATCGAATGCACATACATTTTTATGTACTTATCGATAACTGATAAGAATAACAAATATTCATGGTATTCCACAGTCACTAAATATTGCATTTTATCGAAACTCAAATTTAGGTTTCAAATATATGTATATATTTTTTTATATTTAAAATTTGTGCAATTTTCAGCTTAACTAATTAAGGGTCATTTTAGATTTATAAAATAAAATAATTATTGTACGTAATACTATGGTTCTGCAGATTCTATCTTTAGTACAAATTTCTCCATTATTGAATTTAGTCGTTTTCGCTCTATTAGCTGTTCTTGCATTAGGTTCGATATTTCTTTACTCATTTTTAACAATGCTTTTGAGCTCGCTGCACTTTGTTTAGCATTAAATTTTGTCTGCTCTTTGATTTCACGTAGCTCTTTGGCAATCTCCGTGAGTCCAGTACTATCGATTGTCATCGAATTTTCATTAAAGCTATCACTATTTTGATTATATTTTCGCTTTTTTGCTGTTGAACGTTGAAGTAAATTCTGTCTCTCAATAAATCTTGATTTTTGGAATGTTATCGGTTGAGCTTGTTCCTCATCTTCTTCTACTTCTACTTCATCGTCTTCGTCTTCGTCGTCGTTATCGTCTTCGTCTTCTTCTTCTTCATCATGTTGGTCATTCTCATCTATTAAATGAAAAAATGTTACTAAAGGAAGTTTTAAGAGCAACCATGTTGTAATACCATCAATGGAAACATCATCTTCGTTGTCAAATTTTATTTCTTGCAGAACTTCTGAAATTGTTTCGGGTTCTCGTTTATCTTTCGATTGTGATATTGCGACCTCTTCATAAAGCTCAGATATAACAGCGACAGCATCCTCGAGAGGTGAAAGGGATTCTGAACTCGAATCCTTCTTGTTAGCACTGTTTTGGCTTAATAATTTCTTTCGAATGTTAGCTTTCCAATCGTTCCACACCTACAAACATATATGTATCATGTTATATATAATAATATTAATTTCAAGAGTTTGTTTTACCTTTTTCCATTCGCTTACTGCTTTTTTTGGCGGTCCAACATTATTTAATTCCTGGCTTAGTCGATACCAAGCTGCGTCGCTTTCGTGTTTCTCGCATTTGTACGGGGCGCGTTTTGCTATAAAGGGATGCCTTTCCATAAATGCCACAAATATAGCATCTTGTTGTGCTGATCTATGCTTTCCCCTGCAAATAATTATAGTTAAAAACATAATTTCAATTTGTTTAACAGACGTTACATCTTGAATGTTTCAAAATTATTAGCCGCGTATCCAATTCCACTTAATTTTAGCGTTTTACGTTGTCCACTAAATCGTACGATTTCATTTCTTATATTTCGGCCAATGATGCACACAACAAATTAAATGTTATCGATAAGTTTTAGGTACTGCAATACAACAACAGCTGACGGCCTTAAATTCACTGTTCATTAATAAAGCTCTAAATACCATTTATTATTACATGTGTTATATTAATAGGAATTAATCTATTAAGATAAAATAAGATTTTGTTTGAAATTAAATTTATTTTCCAATAAAATGCATAATAACAAATTTTACGCGCTCAATTGTTCGATTACACCTAAACAGCTGTTCAACATCTTTAAGTGCTGCCAAATTTATGAATTTATCGATAACTCAATATGCATAAGCGTAGCCCTGAAATCATGTAATTATGCCGCGAGTAATCGATATTTAAACATTCAAATTATTAATTAAATTATAATTAAGTTAAATTGTTTTCTTTTTGTTGATATAATTTATAATTGTTGTTATACTAAATAAATATAATTTAAGTATTTTTCATAATATATATTCTAAGTTAATTTTTATTACTTAAGTAATATCTATTAATATATTTATAATTTTAAAATTATATATACAAACTCAATAAATAGATTTTGGTCTGATTTTGCACAATGCTTGTTGTGTGTACACTATTATTCACCCAGATCAGAAATTCTCATATCTTATCTATAATATTAGTAACTGATAAGCTCGTTTCCAAGATTACAACACTTAACGAAACTCGGCAAATACATAGGTGAGGCACCTGTGCGCCCAAAAACCGAGCAATCAGTACGAATAGTTTAGCAGGTGGAATAAGGTAATGCAAAAAGAGCTTGTGAACCAAAAAAATATAATAAAAAGTGAATCAAAGAGAACAATAAATTCGTCATTGATCATAAATACATATATATGTATAAAGTTAATAAAAAGTGTTGTTGCCGTAGCAAAAATGTTGAAATTGTCTTAAATGAAGAAAAGTCTCCGTCGAAAGTAATGAAAAGTCTACACAAAACGGTGAACGTCCCTGGTTTGAAAAGAATTTAAAGAAAAAAATAAAACAGCTTCTAACTAACTGTGTTAAACAATACCAAAATTTTATCTTATCGCTGTGCGTAAAATCGCAGTAAAGTGAAAAAAAAATATATATAAAGTTATCTACTATATACTGAACTATGTACATACAAATACCATTTACTATATATTTTATGGCAAACTCTTGCCTTTAAACTGACTCACATGGTTTCACAATTCTGTAAAGCCCACCAACTATTGGCTTGATTATCATCAACAAAGTGAGGACAGTCTCTTATAGCACGCTCTTTAGAGTTACTATTATTTTTTATATTTTCTCTCCTTGCTTGTTGCGCTCATTCGAGATGAGTTCCATCTTTGTCAAACTTTGTCTTCACTTTAGTGTTATAAACAAAGTAAGAACAGTTTCTAAGTCAGCTTGTTGCGCTCATTCAAGCTGAGTTTCATCTTTGTCAAACTTTGAAGACACTTTGTTTGTTGTCATCGTGTTATAAACAAAGTGAGGACAGTTTCTCACAACGCTCTCTCTTTGCAGTTGCCATTACATATTTTTAATATTTTCTTCTCTCAGCGTTTCATCTTTGTCAAATTATCTTCACTCTGTTTATCACACTTTGGGTTGACTATCGTAGTGTTTTATGCCAATCTACGGGCAGCTTTGCTTTTTGAGCAAAATTCTTTCTGATACTGATAATAATTGATAACGGATATTGATTATACTCTATAGCTATATACTTATATACATATGTATATACGACCTATCAAGTCTAAATTGACTCATACGCTTGTTTTATAGCTGTTCCTTTTATTATTTTATTATATATTTGTGATAAGCCCTCCGGAGTATACGAGACATGACATCAGCGGGCTTCCGTAGCAATGATTACAATAAACTATGAAAGTCTCTTTAAAACTCGTATTTAAAGTCATGAATTTGTCACAGACAGGAAGTGACACACCCATCAATACGATGGATGCGTTGAAAACAAACAAAAAATTATAATTTATATGAAAATATTTAACTTTTCATTAGAAAGTAATTATGATTTTCGTTGTATTGATTGTAGGAATCTTTTCTAATTTTAAATAACTTACACTTGCGGCATATCAAAAATATTTGGAATTTATCTGATCAATATTCTTTACACTAAGCATACATTGAGACATCCAAAAGCCCAACCTGTTGACTGTTTCAATATTTGTTTTAGCGATAAGCGTCTATCATAGTTTCTTTGTTTCGTGTGTGTGTGTATGTGTCGATAACAATCTGTATATACATACATACAGAGGTAGTACAGGTTGCTCTTATCAATAATGTATTTGTGTGCGGACAGCTGTAAGCCGTGCGGCTGTTGACTCAACGGTTTGGCTACTTTTTTTGGGCCATGGCCAATCTGATAACTCCATTAAAGTGTTGTAACTAACTACTACTACAGTGTTCACTCGAAAATTATAAGTTTTCTTGAGAGATATTAATTAACGAATATTCTTAATTTCAGCTTCCATTCAACGAATCGATAATTAATATAGAAACGAATATATATAAAGAGCAACGAACATGCAAAGTGTAGAATTTAAGGCAGCTGCTGCCTGTCTTTGCCTGAGCCTCATACTATCAATTGGCTCGGTGCAGGCACAGGAGAATGCCCAACTTCGGATACCGCCCTCACTCACAGAATGCTATAATACATCGTATTTTATGAATCGTGACAATCGTTTGCCCGCCAATATGGATACGCTCATCTCACTGATTGAGAAAGTGGAGAATAGTTATGCGGCAACCAATTATCAGGTGGATATTAGACAAGTGGCTGTGGCATTGCTGCATCGTTTCCGTCAGGATGGCATCAAACGTGCTGCGGGCATCAATGCAAATATCGATGGACTTATACCATATAGTCCCACTGGCTTTCAGTTTCCCAAATTGCGTGTATTGTTGTCTCGGCTGTTGCCTGGCAATGCCTACAACTTTCCAAATAGTTCGCTGACCAGCACAGAACGTTGCTCTCTGCATTTTATGCTCTCGAGTACATTTGATACGAGAGCACGTGGCGATGAGAACACTGTCTGTGGCCGACTCTCTCAATATCGGGCTCAACGTTTGCCGCGTTCGCTGAAGAAGGATGATGGCAGCAGCAACTTTATCAGTGACGTAGAATGGTTGGACAATCGTCCGAAACTAGCACGCTCTGGCTCCAAATATGTGCAGTTCGGTGAGCTGGACTACGACAACACAGACTGGGCCTATGCGGGCAACGAGGGTCAGAGCCAGTGCCCCGTAGAGGATGGTCTTGTGCGCACTCCTTGGGGTACAGTATCGGCTGGAGCTCTGATAGCAGGTGTGGCGACGGGATTGCAACAGCAATCGATACCACTAAATACATTACTTGCTATGGCCACACCACGACGTGGGCGCACCCAGTCTCAGGTGGCTGCAATGTCAGTAGACAATCGCTGGGCAGCAACGTTGGCCGGTGACCTGGCAGAGGTTACGCTTGTCCAAGTGCCCACTTCCAGCAACAATGTTGCTTCAGTGGGTGCTACGGGTGGCTGGAACGATACAGTGCTGCCCCATTGGTATTTCTTGTCGCAACGCACCAATCTGGAGGCTACCGATGCAGAGATCCGTGGCGGCCTTGATGGCTTAATTTTGGCCAAAAACGTTAACAACTGGCGCACACAGGCATCCAGTCTGAAGCTATCCCAATTGCTGCGCATGTACTACTCCAATACGGGCGTATTGGGCTCCGGCATTCAGGCCTGCAGCCGTCAGCAGCAGTTCCCCAATGTGGCGCCCACAAATGAGATGACCAGTCAGACTATAGCATTCTCCCAGGTGCTCGATCCTGAGATGCAACTGAAGGTGACACTGCAACCACAGGTGATTGCCACCTTTGCCACCACTGCCTCTCTTGCGCTGGTAACCTATGTCCGTAAGTTTTGTGCACAATTTAGTTATCATTTCTCTATCGATATATTGGGGAACCACTTGGGAAAAATTATCATAGAAGTCTCATTTAATTTTCTGGTTTTTCTCTCTTTGTTGCATCCATGTTTTGTACTCTTCGTTTTACAGCACAATCCTTGAACGATGTATCCTGCACGGCTAGCACCACCCAGGACTTGTCGGGCATTATAACGCCCATGACCAATTTGTATCTGTTTATGGACACCTCGTGGCAATTCAGTGCCGTTGTTGACTATGTTGCGTAAGCCTCAATACAGCATATTCCTATATGAATTGTTCGAACTTAACCTCACTTATTTTTCTAATCTAATAGCTATGTACTGCAGCAGTTAAATATCCATCCATATGCCAGTTCGGTAACCATGCTATCGGCCTTTGATGGTTCGGTTATGGTCAACACCACCAACTACATTACCGATGTCTATCAACAATGGAACGCAACCACGCATGGACAGTGTAAGTATCCAGATAATTTCTTAGTTCCAGATCAGTATTTCATTGTATGCCCCAACAGTTACCCAAGGTTTCAATCTGCCCAGTGTATTGCGTACAATTCAGAACTTAACCCAAACCCTGCTGAATGGCGAACAAACAAATTCAAGTGTCGGAGGTCGTTCTCTGGTTGCATTGGTTATGCCCAATCAGGCTAGTGTCAATGATGGTGACTCCAACTTTGCCACCACGGAGCTGCAGTATATATACGAACAGATTCCGGATTTGCGTTTCATCTATTATGCCGGCGGCAGCATTCAACGTTTCAACAACTTTGTACGCGATTCTAGCCGAGATCTCTTCTCCCTGATGACAGGCAGCACAGTGCCTACCTCAGCGGGACCAGTTGCCAAGCGCATCGTCAAGAGTAAGTGTCTAATGATCTACAAGGAAAGGAATATCTAATTGTTGACCGTCAAATCTTTGCAGTTCCACGTCGCATTATCAATCCACGCTGCGGCTCCGCTTGGTACACCAACAGCTGGGGCACCGATCAAATGTATCAATATATTCGACCTGGCACCATTAACTTCTATCGTGTGGCCAGCAACTATTTCTATACTGCGGGCAGCAATCGTGTCGTGACCATACAATCCCAGAACGGTGGCAGCTTTACAATCTGCTCCTCCCGCAGCTATGAGTGGCCACAACAGAACTCCACCACAACCACAACAAACATTGAACAGAACTGTGTACAAATCAATGGCAATAGCTATTCCTATGATCTATCCAATGCCTGCAATGGCTACTATACCATCACACAATGTCCGCCACTCTATCTGTCTGTGCAACCTGGTAGCATTAATACTACATCCTGTACACAGGATGACTGCCAGACGCCCGATCAATGGCGCTATGTTGTTTCCTCGGTCAATATGGGTTGCAATAGTGGCGTTGCCGGCTTAGCAGCTGGTCTAATAACCATTCTGTTGGCCCTGTTCATACAGCAATCGATGCAGTAGAGCATGGACATGAACCATATACTAAGTTTAAGTTGTGTGTCCATCCATTCAGAGAGAGACAGAGAGAGAGAGTTCAAATTAGCCCAACATCTTTTGTATGTACTATATATGACATTTGTCGCTTTAAATTATTATTATAATTTTTTTCTATTTAAGTTGTAAGTTCCAGTGAAAGAACAATTCGCCAATAAAAATTCCCACAAAAGTTCTAGAACTACATAAAATGTGTTTTTTAATTCTCAAGTGGTTCCCCAATAATTTAGTCTAAAATATATAATTTTCATACGTTTTCATCTAATATTTTGCATTTAATTCCTATTTATTCACAGAGAATATGGATTTCTTTCAGTTCGATAACACCGTCGATATATCGAATCTGACTACAATCAATGCGCATATCTTTGTCTTTGTGGATACCAATTGGCCATATTATTGGGTTGTCGACTATGTTGCGTAAGCCAGATTGAAATTACTCTCTTAACTTTTATCTATTATCCTTTTTATTTCTTTTGGTTTGAAGCTATGTCCTACAGAACCTTAATATACATCCCTATGCCAGCCGTGTAACGATATTTGCTGCGTCTGATGCAGCAGTTATTGTCAATACAACCGATTATATCGTCAATGTCTATCAGGAATGGAACTTTACTTCACATAATTGGCGTAAGAAATGCTCCTCAAGCGTCCGATCCGATCAGATCTCAATCGTTTTACTTTATCTAATAATAGATCCACGTGGTTTCAACTTACCCACAATATTAAATACGCTAACCACTCAAGTGGAGCAATTACTGGCTGCTGAAGGAGCTGTCGATGATCTTGGCGGACATTCGCTGGTGGCTTTAATGGTGCCCAGTCCCACATCGTTTGTGGAGGAGCAGGATTATGACTATTGTGTGAGGTATATGGAACGTTTGCGCTATAGTTTGCCCAACTTGCACTTTATCTATTATGGCGGTGGTGCTCTTGTGCGATTCCATGACTTTGTTAAAGAGCCAAGCCGAGATTTGTTATTGCTGAACATAGACAAGCCGCCAGAGTATTGTGGAGCGCCTGTTATCAGGCGTATACGACAAGGTAAGTAGGGAATGTTCACAAAATTCTGTATTTCCGTTGCTTATATATGTAAGTCCTCTGTAGTTCCGCGACGCATCTGGAATCCACGTTGCTATACCAATGGCTCTGTCACTGATTATGGCTTCAATTCCTTGGAACAATATGGTCGTCTGGGTAGCATCAATTTCTATCGCTTGGACTCACTTTATATGCCCGCTAGGCAGAGCATGCGCTATCTAAAGATCTCGCCCATTAGCCAAGTTACGTTTACAATTTGCTTCTCCCGTACCATTGAGCTGCCCTTTCGCAATGTCAGCTTCCCACTGCGCCAGGGCGAGAGTTGTGAGTCGACAGCTTTGGGTGCCTATAGCTATGACCTGACTGACGCCTGTACCGGCTATGACTATGAGCCGTGTCCGCCACTCTTTTTCTCGGTACAGTCTCAGGGTTTTGGCCATATTTCATGCACGCAGCCTGCGTGCCAGACCCCAGACGAGGCTCAATATCAAATTAGTTTAAATAATTTGGGCTGCAATGGCGTCTCATCAGGTCAGTTGTCAGTTGGATTAATCGTACTAATGGCTATATATTATGCTTTAAGAGTATAGAATTAGTTTAAGAGTTTTGTGCCAAATAAATAATAGTTTTAGATAAAAGCAAAGTTTGATATAAATTAGAAAGTACCAGTATTTATTTATGATTGACATATAGATGGCAGTAATGTGTCATAGAAGTTCATTATAATGAAGAATAGATGGCACTTGTAAATTTAAGAAAACGCCATCTATGTGTCAAATTTTAATTGAATCGGTTACATTGAATCGGTTAAAATAAGTACGATACTGATAGAGGCGCCATCTATTGTTCAATTTTAAAAGCGTACTTACGTATGAATTACAAGCATACGCCATCTATGTGAGAAGTCGTTAAAGTAGAGAATTGAAATGAAAATTGAAATTAATTACGAAAGCTTTTCGATTAAAATTTAATTAAACATTTAGCTTTCTTTTCGTTGATTGCAATGGAAACTGAGCAAATTATCATTCAAACAATTGTTGGCGTTGTCAGGCAAGCAGCGAAACTTGTTTGTTGTCAGCCACAAACCTCAGTCAGCCACAAACCGCGTGTCGACTTAACGTCCTGTCAACAGGAATGTCGTGTCCTGTCTGCACTGATTTAGCATTTCATATATATTTTTTATGCATGAATTAATATTTAATGGGGAAAAAGGTGCCAGGACAATAACAATTACAGCAGCCCAGCAGATAGAAAAAAAAAGAAACACTCAAAACTCTCTCTCTCTCTCTCTTTCTTTAATTTGGCAAATGTCAAAAATCTGTCCGCATCCGCATCCTTTTCTTTATATTTCTTTTACTTTGTAACATATACATACATATGTACATATACAAATATACATTTTAATAATCTAAAAATCTTTTGAATGAGAAAAAAAACAACAAAAATTCATCAATTTCATTTTTGGGACTTTGGATATTTGCCTAGGAACGTTGTTGACAACCCCCCCGAAGTAGGCAACATTTTCTTTTCGTTGTTTTTTGGCAGAGCGACGCGAGAGCTGCTTTGTTCAAGACTTTGACGACTAACAAAGTTGGTTAGAGAGCAGAATCGGAAGAGCTAGAATAAATTTACAGAAATTTCCAATATTGCTTATCAGGATCGAGTGGATTAATATGCCGAATTTTGCCAAATGGAGCAATCCAGCCATTGTGGTACATCATTTGATATAAAGCATAAGCCAGATACATGCCCGATATATAGAAGAACAATGACATTCGGAACTCATTGCCACTCATCGAGACATGCATCAGAGTTCCGAACCAAATAATAGCAAAGAATATGGAAGTCGTGTTCAATACGGCAATTGGGGCAATCTATTTCAGAAAAACTTATGATTATTAGAGTTGGAGTTGGATTTCAGGAGAAAACTTACAAATATATCATCCGAATAGCCCAATTGGAATACCATCAAAGGCATTGTAATGAATATAACAAAGGTGACCATGCCCATAACAGATCCATATGCGGCATTCAAGCGATTATATTGAATTTGATAATGCAGCAAGACGAGCATTGATATCATTTTGCCAGTGTTGAAAAACAGCAGTGTTATCATAGCAGCAGCAGGTGGACGCAAATACATGCTAAAATATTGCCATATAATGTTATCGATTTCCTCTGATATTGCCCGCATATAGATGCCCGATGTTATAATACCGATTAATGCATAAATCTGTAAAAATAATTCACTTGGTTCCCTTAGCGCATGCAACGAGATCAGAACAAGCAGAAAAATGAACAAACAACAAAAGATCATCACATATAAAAGGAACATATCCTGTATAATGCTTGTAAAAGTTATCGGAAACAGAATCAAACTGAGGCAGACAACTGGCTTACACCAGCCATTCATCGGTCGATCGTTCCGTATGACGGGTATAAAATTCGCAAATATAAAATAAAATGGCGTCTAAAAGCAACAAAGTGTTAAAGAAATTATAGAAATACTGAGTAAGTTGTCTTACAAATATTATAGAAATCCATTTAAATTCCTCCTTCATATTGGCATAGCCATTGACAGCGTTCAACCAGATATTCCATTTTGATAAATTTGTTGTTAGTTCAGTATCATGGACCTCCATATCACTTGAGAGCTGAATTGATTCATCCGATTCAGTTAATTCATTGATTGACGATTGAATTTTCAGCTTGGATGTTAATCTCTTCTTATAATGATAGGATATCAATAAGACAATTGATGAAATCAATAAAAACATAAATAAAATTACAAAAGCAACTACATCGAGTGTATGAGAGCGTTCGTATAGCAATGTTGCATTCTTAAATATTGTAAACTTCCTCTTAACTGTCCATATTAAGTATTCAAAGCCAATTAAAATATATAACATATTGCACCACCATAATGCGCCATCGACATGATAACCATTCAATGTCAGTGCCATGATGCCCAGTACAAAGTAGTTGAGACAACTGCCAATGAATGAGCAATAGACCAGTGTGCCCACATAGCTCGTCATAAATAGATTCGAAAAAGTACTGATTAGGATCTCTGGTATATAGAGAAAAAAGCCAAAAAATACAAAACTAAATGTGTACGATGTGAAACTCGATAATTGCATTAACGATAAATAATTTGGCAGATAGCTGAAACAACAATAATCAATAATTAATGAATATTTAATTGATATTTCATTCAATTACTTACAAATATTTTGTTATCATATAGACCATACTATATAGGGCTGCTATAAAGGGTGCTATGGCGAATATATATGCATTGTCCCAATTTAAATTCAAATCGCATAATGCAAATTGTAAATAATTGAAAAAATATTTAAAATATTTACAACTTGGATTTGTTTTAATAAAATAACACATTTCCTCAGTGCTCAAGTTCAATTGAACAGGATTATAACAGAGACTCTATCAAAGAAATACTGATAATTGATAAATTTATTAAATTATCGATTACTTACACCATTCCAGAGATGTACAAACGATAAGTACGCAACACGCTTCGCTCGACTCAATGTGTGATTTGTTAGGTTAAGAAACTCGTCAATTTCAAGCTCGTTCATTGCTAAAGAAGTTTATTATAATTTATATTTTAAGACTGACTAAAATTTCAAATTTATTTTCATTAGAAATCTTCGTTATTTCTCTAGTTATTCTAACTAAAATCGTAGGTTCTTAACTTGGATACTTATTACACAATTTAGCTGAGTTTCAATCAAATTGCACAAACGCAACATTGCCTTCAGTCAGCTTTCTTTGTTGTTGCATGCAACAGCAAGTCTATTGTCCTCGGTTGTTGCATCTGACAAACGTTGCAGTTGCCCCCTCGTTCAGGACAGAGACAAGGCTAAGTATGTAAATAGAAATGTAAACAATAAATGAGAATGTCATGAAAACCAATTGGCAACTTCACTGACCCTTGTCCATGAACGCAGGACGAATGAACGTACTAGTAGAGCCTTAAATGCAGGGCGCGTGTTTATGCTTCCCTAAGGGAATAATAGGGTGTGGCACATACGTATATACCGAAACGGGTAGAACCGGTTGGCTACCGAGAATTATGATCCTTTGTGGGCACGCGTACACAGAGAGCCGGTTATCAAATGACCTAAGGTCAGTTTTAATGTTGCGGAAAATTGGACACAAATTGATCAACATTGGCTAATGACTTATGGACACACATGAATTAGCCCAACGGCATTGAAGTGGTCAATACGCAGCACACGGTTGGTGGTCAGTGAATGGAACTTAATTGTTTATGAGGCATGTTAAGGCGGCTACTTAAATGGACAATCCCAACCGGTTTGCAATTGAGGAATCTGTTAAAGGGTAAAGGGTTAATACCCTTGCTGCGTTTCGACAACGAAACGAGTTGGCTAAAAGTTGAAGTATCATTCTCATAGAGAAATCACTGAAATGCAAGCGTAACTGAATAAAATATAAGAGCAAACAGCGAGAGAGTGTGGTGGATAGGAGAATACTTCAGAGAGAGAGAGAACAAAATTAAATTAAATTCAACTAAAATGAAAATAAAATTACAAACTTTCTTCTTTTCTTTTCTATTATTTATAAGCTTTATATTGTTTTCAGTCTCAGTTTCTTTCTGTTTTCGTTTTTTTTATATTTTTTCAGCGCTTTTCATTTAGTTTTCTTTCCATTGCAGTGCTTTCTATTTCAGTGAACATTTTTATATATTTTAGTTTTTACTTTATTTTATGTTTTACCTTTTATACTTTTTCATGCTCGCTGCTAATTAAGAAGACTTTATTGTTAATATAAAATGTATAGAGAACCCTAAAGATAGAATACTTGTTTACCTGCTGCTTTAAACTATAGCTTGTAGCTTCGATTTCTTTCTCATGTGACTTAATTTTCAGGCGACTTCAGTTAATCGGCGGTTTAGCAAAGTCTCGAGGCACTCACTACTTAAGCAGTTGGCAAAATTTTCATCTTTGGATGGCAGGAGGCATCTATTCGCATTGTAAGATGTATCTTGTAGCTGACGCGTTAACAACACCCTTGGAAACACACTCACACACAGACACCAGTTTTTGTCTGGAATTTAAACTTTTTTTTCAGTTGTTGGCTCAACAGCTTTCAGACAACTGCCGGCTCAGAAACTCATACAATTGCTGCTGTGCTGTGGTCGTAAAAGGCGAAATGCCGAAAAGTACGCAATGGCTTTTTAATCGAGCGCAACATTTATTGCCACATTACGTATACGTACGAACGAACTTTGTATACAAAAAAAGAAAGTTTACCTTGTGTTTACTTTAGCCAGAGAGTTTTGCAAATTTTTTTGGTGTGTGTAAAAAAAAGCAGCTGGAAAAATCGCTCAGAGTTATTTTACTTGCGATTAACTGATTTCCGTGTGGAAATTTTTAAGCAGTAAGAGATTATGTTAGTGAAAGACGTAAAAAAAATATATATATTTATATTGATGTGCAGGCTAATGGCTTAACAGAAGCTGTAATATATATTTATAGAGTTACCTAACTTTATTTTAAAGCAATATTAAATAATTATTTTCTAGTTTTTGTTTTGAATTTTCCAATGAAAATATATATCACATTACCGGCTTGCCCACTTCTCTGTCAGGCTAAGACAAAAACTTAATCAAATCTGAAATCTGTTTGAGCAACCGCAGCCCAACTCAACTGAGACTTATGTAGACGACTCTGAATAACACTTGAGTTGGACTCAACCTCAATCTTGGCTGTTGTCTGACAAATGTCGCCTGGAGTTCTTAAGATTTCGTTGCTTGTATGCACTTGGTTAACAAACATTCTGCAGATGCTGCATATATACTGGGGCACAGACCAACCGACCGACCACAAGACTAACTCATCATCTTGTGGCAAGTTATGCGTGGCATGCAGTCAAAAATGGAAACTAAAGAAAATAATATTTGCTGATACAGCACTGGGATTGTTATTCCTGAGCCGCATATCAGTAGCCTGACAGTCAAGGATATGTTGTATTTTGAGAAAGTCCTCGCCCTGACCGCAAATCAAACTCGTTGCCAAAAGTTAGTTTTTTGGGGCCACAAGCCTTGGCAACATGTGATAAGTTTATTGTCTTGCCGCATGGTGTACTATATGCCACAAAAAAAGGACTCGACATGTATCGCATTTCATAACAGAAACAGAAACAGAAATATGCTTTCTTTGGTCTATAAATTAAGTTGTCTCGCCCACAAATATTAATTGCCTAATTAGCATATGCTACTGACATGACCAGGATACAGGACATGGCACAGAAGACCCTTTTGCTCAGAAGAAAAAAACCGAAGGTACAATAGCCGTTGACATTTTGGGGGTTATTCCTTGAAGGTCTTCAAACTTTTAAGCTCACATGTTGTCAAAGGACACGTGACTTTATTTGCTTTTTATGAAAAAAACACCTTTCTTGTCATTCACAATGAGCAAAGTTTTGATTTCTATGTTTATTGATAACCTCAATCTTAAGTAATTTATATGAATTTCATATGTTTTAAGCTCGTTCAAACTCTTTTCTGTTTACCTGTTCTCTTCTGTTTTCTTTTATTCGCAAATGTTCCTTTTGGAACCTTTTTTTCTGACTCGTTTTGTTCTAATTAAAAGTGTATATCTTGTATACGCTGTTGTAATTGAGGGTTGTTATACATTTTGTGCTTTAATTGTTGTTCTTGTTGTTGTTGTTGCCTTTGTTCTTTGTTGTTGTTGTTTTTTTATATTATTTTGCCATTATTCTTTTGGGTAGATTCCTTTTTTAAATCCTTGAAAATGTAGGTTATCGATTTTTTTTCTCTTGGTTGGTGGTTTGTCTTTAATGTCTGTTTAATCAGTGAGTGGGCCACATTAAGAAAAGGATTTCTGAATTACGAGTGAACATTCATATGCTTTATGGCTGATCTACTCAAGGTTTCCTTAACTCTTGTGTTTTTTTGTGTTGTCTTCATAATCACTTCATTAATATGAAAGGAAAAAACTTTCACTAGACGGGCTCATGTGGCCAGAAAGTTTAACTTTTATAAATATGTTACATAAATGTTTGGTATCTCTTAAGAAATTATATGTATTTTCAGGAGCACTTCACTAACAATTTCATTAACTGCAAACGAAGCATAAGAGGCTCAAAACTTGTTCGCTGCATGTATAAAAAATTTTGCAAGCGTTTTTAATTGCTGGAAATAAAGTAGTAAGTCCATTGGTGGGGCGGATGGGCGCTCAAGGAAACCACAAGATAACAATCCATTAACTTTTTGCCACTCGACTTGGGCAAAACTACGCGGCTCAAGTTGAGTTGGGGCCCTCTTTTAACTCTTGAGGTACCTCGAGGCAGTTGCTTTGCATATAAAATGTTATCCTTTCGACGATTTTTTTTTTTATTTTTTTCTTTATTTCTTTTATTTCTACAGCTGCGCTGGCCCTTCATCAAGCGTCAGCGGCAGCAGCAGCAGCAGCAGCCAGAAGGACCAGCAGAGAGTATAACAACAAACAGTGCAAATTATGAAGCATAATCAAGGATACACATGCACACACACACACATATAACATTCATGTTCGGCATTCAGAATTATTTTTTTTTCAAGTTTTTCTACTTTTCGAGTTCTTTTTTTTTGGTGTTTTGTTGGTTTTTTACAATTTTTTTTTTGGCAAACTTGTAAAGAATCGCAAACTGTGTGGTCTTGACTGTATTTTGAATGAGAAATTAAAGCTGTAGAGAAATAATTTCCATTTAAAATATATACGTGTTAATAATTTTTAATAGAAATCATTCTCATTATGAACTTAACTAATTTTCTATGTAATATTTAATCCCTTATAACATCAGTTGTTCAATAGAGCTAATCTTTATATAGAATTAGATGCAAAAACCAACCCTAAAAACCCTTTTCTTTTGAAAATTGAATAAACAGCTGTTTGGCTATGTTTGTGCCTAGGATAATGATATGTGAAAGGATCACCAGGAGCATGAAAATTTGAATATATTATGATCTTACACCAGTGATAGACAGCCTGAATGTGCTGCGGGCCTTTAGCTTAACTGCCTCAGTTCAGTTCAGTTTAGTTTAGTTCAGTGCAGAGAGCGGATGCTGTGTGCGTGCCTGCGATGTGGAAATTGAATTGAAGGATACGCATTTGAGCAAAAGGTTCTGCGATAAAGCGATAAAACTTTCAACTCACACACACACACACACACACACATGTGCATTGACCACAATAGATTATATGTGTATGTATGTGTTGTAAGATGTGGGTCTTGGCACCCGAAACACTTTGAATTTGGGCGTGATTAATGAAGTGTTGACCAAATCAAAATTAATGCCAAAAAACCTTATGACCGATAAGGATAACTAGAAAACTGACCAAAGTCTTGGCCCAGCCTTGGGCAGCATGTGTAGAAATACGAGTATTTTGGTATATGGGGGCTGTGTGTGGTAGCTGGATGGCATCAAACATGTGCTAAGTGGCATGTGGTCAAAATGGGATCCAAACTAAAACTTACGACTCTCTAAAATTTAGAGTCAAGAATAGTAGTTTCAATTTACGCCTTATGAGCAAACATTCATCAAATGTGTGTATTGTATTTTGGGATGAACAAAAATGTGAAATGTCAAAAATAAACATGCACAGGCCCCTCATGTCCGAGACCTTTTTTTCGCCCACGCCCACGCACACACACACATACATACATACATACGTACAAATGCTGTGCAGCTGTTGAGTGCAACCCTTTTCTAGGCCAAAATGGGTTAACTGTCCGATTGCGAGCTGTGTGAGTGTCCGGTTTTGGAATAATTAATCACAGGCTCACATGCGATTTGTAAAGTTAATTGCCGTGGCGAAAGCGCACGTCGAGAAGGGTTCCTTGTGGTTCGGTCCTGTGTCCAATTGACGCATGTAGGGTATATGTATGTATGTGTGTGTGTGTGTGTGCTTAAGTGCTTTGCATGTCTTCAATTACTGACAGTTTAGCACATATTCCTGCACAAGTCTTGCCTTGTTTACACATTTAATATTCATGCAAGGACTTGGCCAAACCAACCCACCGCCCACTCACTCTTTTGCAGCAATCCTTAAGTTGACTGCAATGTTTGCTGACACTTTGTGCACGCGGCTATTCGCCTCAATTGCTCTGCAGTCAGTTAGGTTATCCTTATGCATCACTGGCTAGTGCATCCTTTGAAGTGTTTTTACTGCAAAAATGTCATGAAAAATTCATGCCAAGCACCGCAGCAAGGTGCTTAGCTAACCGAACAAAGCCAGACAGTGTACTGCAGCTATATATATTGAAGTCCTTCAGCTAACACATGCAATATGCAACAGCTTGTGGCAGATATAAGGATACCAAGTAAACTTTGTTAATTTTTTATTAAATTGGTTTAAAGAAAATTTTCTTTAATATAATATTTTTATAGATAAATGTAAAGTGTTAAGAAATATTGTTTACTCTATTATGTATGTTATGCAGACTATTTTCAAATCGAATTCTTTGCATTCAAAGCAATTTAAATTATTTAAATTGTGTAGACAACACAAGAAATAAATCAAATTTCAATTTCGCCAAAAGCCTAGGCCAACAATTTATAAGGGCTAAAAAATTGTTAAAGTGGCTCAACAAAACAAACGAGCAAAGTTCTCCTCAAGTCATTTATTGATTTTACGACTTTTTGGCAAAACTTTTGTCAACTACTACTGTTTGCTAGAGGGCTGGGGTAGCACACCATTTTGAATGGAAAACCGGAAAACAAGAAAACCAAAACCAACAGTCGAGGCCATGCCCTGCTCCAAGCCATGATGATATGCACAACATGTGTGAGAATTAGTTTTCACTTTTAATTTGATTTTGAAAATAGTTTTGGTTTCGACCGAGAACCAAAACCCCAAAGGGATATAGGATATATTGTGATATGACTTGTTATTCTTATTGTTGAACTTAAATTATAACAGACATTTAGTGAGATAATAAAAAAATTGTTTAGTTTTATGAGCACTTTATCCAACACTTTTCATGCAGAGATAGTAAATGTAGCTCATATATTATT
>JBANCX010000134.1:0-20104 GCA_037040065.1 Dettopsomyia nigrovittata
ATTAATAGTCAATAGTGCGCGCTGCTACTTGCAGTCGTTGTCATGTTCAATCCTTGTGGAGGTCGCGTCTTGTCGGTAATCTGTGGTGATTCGACTCTGTTTATGTTTTCATGAACACTGACCCTTGAACAGAAACTGCAAATAATTGAAGAAGTCAAGGAAAACGCATTTTTTCTTTTCTTTTAAATATATTTTACATATATATTTTGTTTACTTTTCTTTCGTTTCTTGTTTGTTTTTTAAATTTAATTTAGGCGAAAAAACATAACATAAAAAATACATTTTTTAGCTGAACTCTTAGAGGTATGTAACCTATATAATATCATATTATATATTTATATATTATTTTATTAATATAGAACTAACTTGAAAAATAGAATTGAAATGCAAGTGTACAAAATTAAGTTTATTTTTTAATTTTTTAATATTATTTTCGATTGAAATTTCTTTAATGCATAATTGTAATCTAGAAGAGGAAGCATTTGATATGTTGTAAAAATTGTTTATTTAAGTATATTTCTTTAATGAATCGTTTATTTATTTAAGATAGTTTTTATTTAAAGTAAATTTTGTTTGTTTTTTATAGTAAAAAATTTACAATTATTTTTAAATAATTAATAACAATTAAGTGTTTTTTTAGTTTAATAGATTTAAGCATTTTGTATGCGTGTGCTTTGATTTTGTTTTAATTTTAATTTATTTTGGGTATGGAAATGCTTTAAATATAATATAATAAACTATTTATTAATTATTGTAATTTTATTTAATTTATTATTATGTTTAATAGTATTATTAATATATTTTTTAAGTTGTTGGCACACTATACAAGTCTTATGCAAAATGTTATTTATTTTTTATATTTAAATGTTAATTATTAATTATTAATTTAATTGCATATTTCTCGAGTATTTTTAATAGAATTTCAATGGGTTTTGAATAGTGTGTGTGTGTGTGTGTGTGTGGGCTTTAAAGATATTTTTAATTTTATAATTTACAAGCTTAAAAATTATTTAACAACATTTAATGTTTCCTTAACATTTGCATTGCAGCCAAAGTATTTTAAATTTTAAATGAAAAATTGCAAAATTTCAATGAAAACTTTCTGAAAAATTTGTTTTTTTGTTAAGTCAAATATATAAATTAAATATTTTAAAAAATTTTGGGTAAAAATTATGAATTAATTTTTTTAATTTTAAACTTTAGTTAATTATATATTTTTTTTAGTATTTTACAGGGTATAAACTAGTTTGTTTTAGAACCAAAAAGTTATTATTAAATTGAAAATTATTGAAAATAGTTTTTTTAAGTAACTATTTACAGGGTATCTTTAACTGTGCGTATGTTCGCTGTAGAGTTGCACATTTGGAACAGCTGCTTGGACCACTTAGTGGTTACCTTTGCGTGCACTGAAGAACATGCGTGCCACCTTACCCAGAGCACCTACAAAATCCCAGCGTTCCTGCTGCTGCTGTTGCTGCTGCTGCTGCTGTTGGCTATTATGCTGACAATCTGGCAACGCTGTTGCCGTCTGTTCATCCAGCACCACCTAGGATGGTGTTGAATACCATCCACTGGCCGGGCTTGGACCCTTATGATACAAATGAAAGCTAGAATGTGGTGCAAAATATTGCGGTTGATCCAAATTGCTATAGGTGACACCACCCTCAGTTGTTGTGGTTGCATGTCCAGCATGTGGATGCATTGCAGCGGAATATGCTTGTGGCTTCAGTGGTAACTGTGCTGTAGATGCAACAGCATCCACAACCGGTGTAGCATATTGACCACGCAATGGATCAGCATAATCATAGCCACCATTGCTGCTGACAACGAGGCCAGGTGGTGGTGCTGTCGATGTAACTGGTACCTTGGCCGTATTATTGCTATCACGTGGCGATACCGAACTGGGTGGTGTCATGGCATTATGATAGTCTATGGAACTGTGATAGCCACCGTAGGTGGATACCAGATTGGTAAAGGCATCGGCTGAGTTGCCACCGACCTTTTGGCTGCCGGGATGTGTGACCGATGCAGCTGCAGCCGCTGAATGTAATTGCAGATATTGATTCTCATAGGAGGATTCACTGCCAGGTGGCGTCGGCAATGGTCCACCTTGTTGTTCGCCATAGAAGACACCAGCTCCGACACCGGTGGGCGTTTGTCTAGCTGTCGCACGAATCACACTTTCACGATTCGCATAGAGTTGACGCAGCAGCGCTGTGGCCGGCATTGGAGCTGGCTGTTGATAGGGTCCGCCGATCCATTGAATTGTGCTGCTCTTCTCGTTGGGATCATGTTGTTGCTGCTGCTGCTGTTGTTGTTGATGTTGCTGTTGCTGTTGCTGTTGCTGCTGCTTGATTAGGGCGTCTGCGCTATAATCTGTACTGGGCTGGTTATTATTATTATTATTATTGTTAGCTGTGGGTGAGGGCAGATGCTTTGACATGGCATGCTCAAGATCCTTGACTGCAGAATCAGCTCCAGTTGTTGACTGCTCATCCACAATCGAGGGCAAACGACTGCGCGGCTGTTGTACGTCTCTGTCTAAGGCTGGCAGCTTACTGAGCGGCTGTTGCTCTCCCTGTTGCTGCTGCTGCTGTTGTTGTTGCTGCTGCTGTTGCTCGGCCTGCTCTTCGGCTTGTTGCGCTGCTTTGCTCTTTCGCTTGCGTTTCGTTGTTGTTGCTGCCGCTGTTGTTGACGGCGTTGGCGTGGGCACTGGCGTCGCTACTGTCGCTGGCATAACACCATCGACTTCAACGCCCAAGGGCGTTGGACTATCCTTGATCATAGCCATGCTATTGAGACTGCTGCCATGTGAGGCAGCTGCATTGCGTCCACGTCCCCGTTGCGTATGCCCATCGGCATCTGTTTTGGGTGAAGTCAAGCCCAGTTTCATGTCTGCGGTCAAATGGGTATTACCTTCACCATTGGCATCGCCACCTGGCGAACCACTGCTCTTGTCATTGCCCAAACCCTCCTCGTGCTTAATGCTGTCCACACTAGGCTCCAACTGGCAACAGTCCAAGATGAGATTCTCATTCTCACGATTACTAAAGTGAATAAATTGGAAATTTATGAAATTAAAGTTGATTTCTTGTACAAATTAATGCAAATACAAAATATGTTGCCTACTTTTAAGCGCACAAAGAAATTGTACAAGCAAATGGCTTGAACATCAAATAACTTTCTTATTTTCGCTTTTAACTTATATTTAATTTAATTCATTTTAACGAGAACTTTCTCACTTACCTTATAACATAGTTGACACAAATAATATTCTGTTCGTCGGCATTTTTGGTGCTGCAAACAACAGTAGCGCAAGTTTGTAGCCAAGTGTAGCCCCCAGTTTTGTTCATCAGTCGATAGTAACCGGTCAAAACTTGACCTTTTTCAATTACTATATAATAAAAAATAAATAATTTGTAGTAAAAATTAAGTAATTAATCGATCAAACCTTACAATCTGTATGACTTTTGCGCAGGCGATTTGCATCCTCAGCATGGCACAATGAATATAAGCTCTTATTGACCAGATCTTCGGGTGTATAGTCCAATAAATCGGACACTCTAAATGATAAATATCGATAAAGTCAAAATAATATTTGAAAATTGAGGCGACAGCTACACTTTACCTTGGCTCACAGTGTGCTACACGCAGATCAAAATTCACGCGTGTCACGAACATATCGCATTCCAAACGTATCTCATGCACTGAGGGCGGTGGCAGTGCAATCGCCAATGCAACCATGCCCAATAGAGGCGGCTGAGATTTGCGCGTATGCGAGAAGGTATATTGTGGACGCAATTTGCAAAGCAATAAAACAACCTGCAAAAGGTAAGCAAATCAAAAAAGAGAACAGATTAAGAGAGAGATTTCTAAGGTAACAAATTCGTATCTAACCTAAGAGAAGGAAAGCTTAAGAAAAATGTAACGCTTGTCAGTGTTTAAAAATAAGAGATAGAGAATGCTTTCATACAGATACTCAGTGACGCAAAAAGTTGCATTAAATAATCGATAACTCGTTAATTACGTTGTTATCGGTATGATAGAAGCAAGGTAGCTTCCTTTTAGCAGACTGTCCTTCTAATTCTTATGATTTCTCTTTCGTTAAATTGTATTTTATATGAAGCACTCTGCTCTGAGAGTTTGCTTCTACGTTCGTTGTAATGCATGAGCTTTGCGTCGCTGAATAAAATGTGCGTGAGAGAGCGCAGAAAGTGCTCTCAAAAGCTTATACTTATGTATAGTACAATGACAAACGCTAAAAGCTTAAAGATGAAAGCTTTTGTTTTAAAGTTTATGATGTATGTATGTACATAGCTGATGTTGATGACAATTCATGATGATGTTGATGATATAGGCTGCGATATATTCGATAATATTCGATACTGATCAATCTAAAATCAGTTTTGCAAACTTGTTTGGGCCGAAAATTGAAAATAATAAAACTAATTAATTAATTTGGTTTTATTTAATTGGAGAGCTCTTAAATAAGCTATAAATAATAAACTAAATTTTGTTTTAATTTTTTTGTAATTTTTTAAATTTTTTGTAATTTTTGTTGCAATTTTCCTTGCATTTTTGTACTGATTTCAATTGATACGTACCGAATAGTTTGAGGCCGGGTTCTTAACATTTTTAGGATTGTTATTGTTCCCGTTACCGTTACCGTTACCGTTGCAATTGCTCGTTGCATCGCTGGCCTGTAGATAAGCAGTGGATGGGTATGGTAATACGTATAAAAAAATAATTCAGTTGCTTCTGCAATACAGACTAACTAACAACCAAGAAAAACACAAAAAAAAGTAATTTTAAACCAAATTATGGGTTAGTCTATAAACAAAATGAAACCCTACCAGAGGCCATAGCAACAGGACCAGAACAACAATTCAAATGTTAGAATCAACTACAAAATAAAAACAATTTTAAGAAAAAACATAAAAAAAGTTCTTTTAAAACTACAAAATGTCGCAATTCACACACTAAACTACATGGCACCGTTTATAGCTTAAAATTGACGAAAAAAAATATCTAAAATAGTATTCAAATGAAGCTTACCCGATAGCCGGAAGATTTGAAATGACAGCCACGTTTGGTCAACGTCGATTTCATGCGCACACAGAAGCTGCGATCGTAGCCCTTGTAGCCGCTCGTTGATGCCTGCGTCATTGAAGCAGCGACTGTAGCGAAGAGAACAAAAAAGAGAAACAAAGTTTAGCAAAAGCATTTCTCTCACTCTCTTAAGAATGTAAATGTTTTGTGTCATTTTATACGTCATGTGGCGGGCGAACCAACAACTCGGACTCGACTCACCGTCTGGATTGTTCGTACCGTGTGTGCCGCTGCCATCATCGGATGCACCCGATGTGGGTGATGCTAAGCCAGCAGCACCGCTACCGCTGCCGCCACTGCCACCACCACCGCCGCCGCCGCCGCTACCAGAGCCACCCGCACCGCTTGTCAAACTGAGTCCCAGCTGTTCGGCTATCTCTGAATGATCCGCCTGATGTATATAATCAAATATACTGCTACCGGTCATCTCCACCTGTGACAGTCCCAAATATATCGACACTGTTTCCGATATATACAGAAAGCGACCATCCGCAGCAACGGCCAAAGCAAAGCCGTCCAAAGACTGTAAAACATGAAAATTTAAATGAAAGCGTCAAAGATGGCTAACTAGCTAAGATAACTAGAAGTTTACTCTTTCAGGCAACTTATCGCTGCGTTCTCTGTTCTCTTCATTCATTCTCTTACCTGTAATATGTGGGTGCCCTGATGTTGTTCAAACAAATCAACAGCGGGACTGCGTCGAATGGCTGCACCTGGAAAACGTACAAAAAATTTGATTAAAAAAATAGTTAAAAAAGTGCATATTTAATGAGTCTCTTAAATGTTCGAAAAGAAAGTATAATTATAAAGTATAAAATGTTAGAGAAAGCAGAAATTATTGAGCATTATATGATCTCTTACTGTAAGAGCAAACAATCATCAGACACTCATTAGTTATACAAAAAGTAAAGAGAACATTTTCTTGAAGAACTTATAAGAGCATTATTGGATTAGTTATTGAAGAGAAAACGATTGCAAAACACTCAGAAGAGAAGTAATCAAGAAATTATTTGCGATTCTATTGTAATATTTGGGTAAAAACTGGTTGAAAACAGATAAAGAAACTTTTTATAATGAAAGTACAAGTGAAATCTTAAAGAATTTTCAATTGAAATTCAATGAAAAAGGTTGTTTTCTTTAAAATATAAGAGAAAAATTCAATAATTCAAATAATCTCTTGAGTAGAGCGATGTTTGTAAGGTTTAAACTTTAGAATTCAATCAAAAGAAATGAAATTTTTCATCCAAAATTCTCGTTTTTTAGGCTTTTCCACCTCTCGTATCGAGTTAATAATTTAAATTTGATTAATTAATCAAATTATATTCATATTAATTTCATAATAAATTATATTTATTCATATCCTTGACCATCATATATCTTATAAATATCACATTTGTATCATAAATAATATCAAATTATGTATCCTGCGGAGAGAACATAAACAGAAGAGTAGAGAAAAGAGACCCAAAACCAACCATAAATATAAAGTGAGTTCAATATATTCTCAGCTGATGCCCATTGCTGACCATCTATATATATATTTATTTAATTCAATTATAGAATTTTACGATTATGGTCATAAGAGAGAAATATAGAAGAGTGTAAGCAACCACCTCATACGTAGTTCAGGTCATAATTCGCACAAGTGCAAATCGCTTTAGTCACAAAGAACAGCTACAGCTCGGCCCTCGACTCTCAACCCATCTCTAACCATCCATATGGCCATAACCATGGTTGTTGCAAATCCCCAGCGGGATTCAATGCAGCTTGGCTAAGTTGGCAAACAGTTTCCGCTTCCGCTGGCCATATGTATGTCTGTATGTGTGGTGTGATGTATGTGAAGTGGGAGGTCAGCCCTCAATTGTGGCTTTAATGACCTTCGTTTCAATAATATAATAAAAAAAAATAAAAATATTTTTTTGTATTTTTCTCTTACTCTCCGTTTGTGTGTATGTGTGTGTGGGTCAAATTGAAGTGCTTTTCATTGCCCGCAGCTTGTTGTTGGGCCTTAGTTGCGCATAATAATCCAATACACAACGCCCTCTTATAACGCCCCGCCCTAGTATATCTTATAGAGTAATACTATTGCCATGCATAACGCCCCATTGATTTTGGATTATTTTTTAGTGCCTTGTCTACCTTATTTTTTATTTGGCTTTGCCAGCTGCACATTCAATAGCGTTACACTCTCTCTTGCTCTGTCTCTCTCTCTTTCTCTCTGTTTTGGCTTTAGCTTCGGGTGTTGACGTCTTTTTGGTTGCTACTTTGGCTTTGGCATGCCTTTGACGTGACAATAACTTTGTTGTTGTTGTTGTTGACGTGGCCAATGATGCGCATTGCATGACTTGGCAATGGACAATATACTATATTGTTGGCCATAATGTCATCTCGTACTAAAAGCCAAACTAGTTAAAGTGACTTAGCAATTGAATTCATCAATTTAAAGCATTTTTTAGTTGAAAATTGTAAAGAAATTCAATTGAAAATTTAAAAAAAAATTATGAAAAATCTTGAAGGAAGCAGTTACCAGCTAAATTAAGTGATTTATTTAAATGAAATATTTGAGTTAAATTCTTTTATTTCAATATTTTATTGGTAAACATTTGAAAAAATGGTTAATTTTATATAGAAAATATAGAATTTGATTGATTTACAAGAAAAACTAACAAAAATTCGATATTTTAAAGTACAAAAATTATATTTTAGTATAAGAAAGAAACACTTCAGAAATGATAATTTAATAGTTTAATTGAAACCTTCAAAACAAAGACTTAAACTTGACTTGTTGACCAAGAGCCAGCAAGAAAAAAAAACATAAAAAAGGTCGAGAAATACATATATAAACAGGTTACAGTGCTGTTAAAGATTAAAGACAATTTTGGTATCTGAAAAGTGATCGACATTTTGTTCTGTGGACGTAAGACGAGTGCAAATTTCTTAATGTTCAAGTGGCTCAACGACACCCAAGCCGATGCTTGTTACGCGCGGAACCAAACGCACCCAACTCCCGCCCAACAGAGAAAGGCTGAGGTTCGCAGTTAGTTTAAAAATTCAATAATAAATAAAGAATTTCTTAAAAAATATCGATAATTCTTTGTTCTGGTCGAACATATAGCCTCAATGGTCAAAACCTTTAAAGAAAGATTCTTCTAAGTACATGAAATGTTCCTAAAATTTCCCATTTTTAAGTTTTTTGTACTGAATAATAACTTAAAAATGAAAAGCATTTCCATTATTATTGTTTACAAGGCCATTGTTAGAGCATCTCGATCAGATTTGATCTTTTGTGTAGGATTAGGAGATCTCCTGCAGCTTCAGGCTGGATAGAGACTCCATATGCTGTAGGGTGGCACGGTTGCCTTCCCTAGTAGTTGTGTTCTACGCCTGCAGAGTGCCGGGCATTCAGACAGAATGTGAGATGACGTCTACTGGTCTGAGTTGCAGACGTCGGTAACAGATAAGTTCAATTTCTTGAGGTGATATCTTAGGCAACAGTGGTTGACCTGTGAGGAAACCCGTAAGAGTACGAATTTCGTTCTTTATTAAATTGATAAGACGTTTAGATATATTCTTAGCTGGGGATAGGAAATTTTTGGCTTGGCGTTGTCCTAAGCTGTCCGACCAGCTCTTCCCTTTGTTTCCCTTTCTTTCCACGTTCTGAGTGCAGCTTTCCTGAGTCCCTTGGTGTGTCCACAGAACGGCTCAGGTCCGATTAATGGCCTACTAGCTACTTGCTTTGCTAGAGCATCGGCCAGTTCGTTTCCATAATGTCCTTCATGTCCAGGAACCCATCCCACTGTGAGTGTGTTATTTTTTCCTAGAGAGTTCAGTAGATGGAAACATTCTTCGACTAGCCTCAATGAGTTTATAAGACGTCAGTCATAAAAAAAAATATTTTTGCGAAAGCGTTAATCTTTCATTTATTATCGATTAATAAAGCTTATCGATTATTTATGCACAGTAGCTGCCATATAGACAGTCATACCTTTCATATGTTTTCAATTCATTTTATAGACACATTCAGCTGCAAATGGTTAGACGTATGAATTGGTAAAAAACAAAAAGTTGGTAGCCACTAACCCCCTTTAGTTACCCTTGCGACAGCAAACAATTAGCCTTCTGAAATTCCAACAATGTCTGCTATGACACACTAGTATAAAAAGCAAAAAAAAAAACACAACAGAGACAATGACAATAAAAATGCTTCAGTGACGCGTGAGCGAAGCAAGAGAAACAACAACAACAAAAATAAAGATGGCTGCGCATGCGCAGCAAATAAAATAAATTAAGCTTTTAATAGCGATATTTTATGCAAATTGACAACTGTCGGCCCTCAACGTCATGGCAACTATTTAGTACTAAAAGCTTCAGTTGAAATCGACTTTTGGCCCAAAAAAAATAACAACAAATAAGTCCAATAAATTGTTTTTTTGTATTTTTGGCTTAAAATTTGTTTTTTTTTAAGGTGCGCGCGCATAATTTTTTGTTTTCTTTATTTTTTTTTGGCATAGATAAAGTTGACAAATTTTTGATTTCACTGAAAAAAAAACAAAACATTCGACAATTTGTAGTTTTGTACGCCCAAATACATATATATATATATGTTTCCTGCTTTCAATTTTATTGCTCATTTGCTCACAATTCCCCTATTCGTATGGTCTCCTCTCTCGCTCTCTCTCTCTCTCTCTTTACACGTTTTTAAGCTGCGTACACAATGGCTACCCAATGGCAGCCAAAATGGCCGCCCACGCTTGTGTACAGTCAACATTGCTTATATGCAAATGAGCTCGACAAAATAAAATATACAAAAAATTTCACTGCATTTGCTTGACGTAGTACGCAGTACTCTCGTATAATAAAGTGGCCTTTGATAAGCATTTATTTAAAGGAAGTATTTTTCAAGCACT
The DNA here is from genome assembly GCA_037040065.1 of Dettopsomyia nigrovittata. NCBI lineage: Eukaryota > Metazoa > Arthropoda > Insecta > Diptera > Drosophilidae > Dettopsomyia > Dettopsomyia nigrovittata. The sequence goes on from JBANCX010000134.1 coordinate 10,017, forward strand.
AAGATTACATATTAACTCATCCAAATAGTCTTTTAAATAAACGAAAAATACAATTTTTCCTTTATTTGGCATATTTTTGGTATTTTTATTAATGAAAAAATGTATAAAAAATGAATTTTACTTTAAAATTCATATAAAATATTCTATATTTATACAAAAATTGTCGAATTTGCTTGTTTAAGGTTTCTTTGATCTAATTTAGTTGAAGATCTTAAAATTTTAAAACTTCTTCAAGTCTAAAATTGAGTTGATATTGAAAATTATTATAAAATATATCGCAATTATTGAAATAATATCTAAAACATTGATAGTTGTCATAATTTTACATTAATCTATTTACTACAATTTAAAGAAATTCCATTGAAAGTAAAGAATATATATTTTATGTATTTTTTTTAACGTTTTTCGACTCATTTTCTTCATATTTATTTATTTATTTATTAAGTTAAAAGCTTAACAAATTAATTCTTAACCTTCTATTTACAAAGAGCACTATCTTCCAGGGCTATCTTCATATTTAAAAATGCTTTTACTTCACTTTTCTAGGTTATGTATGTAAACTTTTAATATAAAAGTTTTCTCGTCAAATGTTATCGAATTTCTAATCCTTTAAAATCGATCTAAACAAACTATTTATGAGTTATAAGTTCACTTATCGCTTTAATTCTCATTTTTGACACTATTATAATGCCGAAAAACATTTATTTTTCAAAAATTTCTATAAAAATTTTCATATTTAAACAATTTTTGACTTACTTTTTAGTTTACTGCTGCTGGATGCTTCACGTGTCCATGGTGGATCACCGTGTCCGGAAAAGTCTCTCAATTTTAAATAGCTTATGGTCAGTCTTATAATGGATGCCTTATCCAATTGGCTGGTAATGGCTGCCGGTAATGGCAACATTTTGGCCAGCTCATAGAACTCATAATTCTCTTTGCCGCGACGCGAACGGGCCGCATCCCTTGATTTCTCCTTGCGTAGCTCTAAAATGCTGAATAGAGAAAATGAAAAATTAATACTTATAACAATGAATAGCAATAAATATTGATATTTATGGGTAATAAGTAGACACTGACGAATGGCCACAAAATACAGACTAAATAGTTGACACAGAAGATCCTCAGTTTGGGACTCTCACCTGTCGCTCTACAACTAGTGTATGACAATTTGGCCAATTTGTATTTTGGCTGGAATGCTGTGCATTGTCATGATGAAATGGTGTCAAACTAAACTAATTGACAGACATTTGTCAGTCTTTCAACAGCCAGTGGACTGACGTAGAAGAACAAGCAAGCCAAGAAGAAGATAAAGAAGAAGATAGATGCTATACCCATCAAGAAAAATAATATTTTTCTTTTTCGTTTTCGTTTTGTGTTCTCACAACTCAACACGATCGGTTGTGTTTTTCTTTTAGCTAGAAAAATTACCTCATTTTCTATGCACTGCAGACAGATTTTCCATTGTTCAGTTTTGTCTTTATATAGTAGTAGAGTTATATATATATTTGTCGAGTCGTTTATCACAACCAGTGTACTACTTTGAGTCGTTCTTCATTTTTGCCTGTTGGCCAACATTGAGATGCCGCTTAACTGATATTGTTAACAATTCTGTGGCAGCAGCAGCAACAGGCAGCAGTCAGTTTTCGTTGCAACTGCGACCGCAACAATCTTTATTTCCCTTAATGCACAGACTTTTCATTCAGTAAGTAAGTTAACTTGTTGTTTGTTGGCCAACAAACTCAAAGACAGCCGCTTGGTAGTATATGGTTTTGTTGTATATGTTTTGCTATCAGTGCTCAAGCATCTGGCCATCAACATCTTAGCCAGAAAACTTGCCTTTAAAGCGTTCATAATTTAAGTTTCTTGTCAACCTTTGTTGTCTCTCTTTTTCATTATTTTTTTTAACAATTTTTTTTTTGGGGTTTATATAGTGAAAATACGAGTACTCTTAACTAATTGTCGAGTTTAGTGGAAAATGTGGAAAAGTTTGCTACAGCTTGGAGAAGTCTTTTAAATTGAACTACCAAAAATATTAATAAAAATTAACTTTATTTGTCTAACAAGATTTAGGTTTTTAGTAATTCTTGTTCTATTTTGAGTGCAATATATAGAATTGTGTACAAAATAATGATAATACTAACTAAAATATGCATTTTTATTGATATTAAAATAAACTTTTAACGTTTTTCAAGATTAAATTTAATATTAGAATGAAAGAAAGAAGCATTTGTATGTGTTTCCAACTCTTTAGTATATTAAATATAGGAAATAAAATATCTGATTGCTAGAAAAACTTTCTAAAAGCTTAAAAATTTATGCTACAAATGATGTATTTTCAATATATTGTTCATCTTTTAAAAAGTTGATGAATTTATGATTCACAAAAAGTTTATTTGTACTTTCTACAAATGTTTTTATGAAGAAATTCAATCAAATTAAATGAACAAAAGTTCCCAAATAATAATTTTCATTCAAAAATTAATAATTTTCTTACAAATCAGAACAAATGCTTGGTGTTAAAGCTGCAAATTTACTTCTCCAGAATAATTATATTTTGAATTTGACTTTTGTTTTCTACAAAATCTCAGTTTTAAAAATTAAGAAATTGTTAAAAATCATTGAAAATCGATTAAAATAAATGTTAACATTTAAGCTGATAATTTTCCATATTTCTAGTTATCTCCATCTGGTGATAGAGTATACAAACTTCTGCTACAAAAGCTCTCAAATGTAATTTTGATCTTTTTGGTTGCTTCATATTTCTAGTTATCTCCATCTGGTGATAGAGTATACAAAGTTCTACTACAAAAGCTCTCAAATGTAATTTTGATCTTTGTAGTTGCTTCACATGAACCTCACTCACTCTCTCTTCACATTTTGTTGCTTTTTAAAATTTATTTTAATGTCTGTGGGGCATCTCTGCTCTGTAAATGTGCTCATCAAAAGCTCAAGTCTCGGCTCGTTTTGGAACAAGTTAACTTTATTTGAGCCGCGCGCGTCGGCTTCTGCGTTGGACAATTTCTGGCTGGAATTGATGCGTAGACAGACTGTATAAAGCTTCTGCTTATAGCTGATGTTAATCAGTCTATGTTTTTTTGGTTGGGTTATAAAAATATTTTTGATAATTAAAATGAAACCGGCGTAAAGAGCGCGTAAAGAAACCCGTACAACATGCGTCTGCCACGGGCCAAGCCAGTTTCTCAGCTGTCCCACAACAACAACAACAAACATTTTTAATTAGTTTGTTTAATCTGTTGTGTAGAAAAGAAGTTTAAAGTTTAATGTCAGATTACCTGGTTTCCAAATTAATAGTTCAAAAACCCTTAAACAAATGGAAAATGTAACTCTTCAAGCAAAAAGAATGTAATTTTGTTTCCAACAAATTTGCCACACGTTGCACACACATTACAAACATTTATTTTGCAGCAAACATCAATCTTTCATCAATTTTATACGACTATATGTATGTATGTACATAGTACTACGCTATAAACATCATTTAAATTAGCCTTTGTGAGATCCCTTAACATTTTTCACAGGCCCAAGGTGTCGCCTTGATAAATGATTCTTTTCTTTTCTTTTTTTGCGCTCTCTCCTCTTGCTTTTTTAATTTCGCACAAGAATTTGGCAAGCGAACTGGGAAACACAGGGGCTATAATTTGGCGTGTAAATTGCTTGTCATTAGCAAAAATGACCGTATAATGAAATGAGATACAGCAAAAAAAAAAGAGAAGAAGAAAAATTAATGCACAAGTGTTAGGCTGAGTTGTGAAAGCTTTTTATGTGTTGTTTGCACAAGTTCTCTAACTTCTAAGACGCATCTTTGCTCTTGTTTTGCTTGCTTTCTGGAACTTTTCAAAGCTTTCTTCACTTTGTGTGCTCATAGAACTGCTTCTCTCACTACTCTAAGACCCATTTCAGCTCTTTTATTCTTTCTTTGGTAAACTTTTGAATGTTTTGCAAGCTTTTGCAAGAGTTCCGTGCTAATAGAACTCTCTTTGTATCTTCTGAGACCCATCTTAGCTCTTTCATTCTTTCTTTTGTCGCTTGCCGTGCTAATTAAACGACTTTTTTCTCTTCTGCGAAGCATTCTCGCTATTTTGGTTGCTTTCTTCAAGTGAACTTTTGGAAGTTTGGCAAGCTTTAAACGCTTTCCATGCTGTCCATACTGTCATTCTGTCATCTAAGACGCATCTTCGCTCTTTCTTTCATGCTTTTGTGTAGATTTCTTTGCTTTTCGTTCTACCTTAACACTCTTTTCTACTTTTCTCTTTTCGCACTCTCTCTCTTTCATTCTTTGTTTGAAAGTTTAGCAAGCTTTTGTCGTTTTCCGTGCTAATTGAACTACTTTTGTCTCTTCTGCGACGCATTCTCGGTATTTTTGTTGCTTTTGAATGTTTGGCAAGCTTTTAACGCTTTCCATGCTGTCCATACTGTCAATCTGTCTTCTAAGACGCAACCTCGCTCTTTCTTTGTAGATTTCTTTGCTTTGCGTGCTAGTTGAACTCTTTTTTCTACTCTTAAGTCTTGCTTTGTTTGCACTTTCCACTTGATTTGATATTTAGCTCTGCGAATTTAAGGGTATTTAGAGTATTTAATCTCAATATTGTCGTTTGATTAAGGTCTTAATACGCTAAGCCGCTTACATAACCTAATTTTTTTTTTTACTTTTGTGGTTTTTCATGCTCTTCCATTTGGTTTTTTTTTTGCCAATTGATCTAGATAAGGGTAAGAAGAGGTTACCAAAAAAAAAGAAACAAAAAATTGGTTTTCACACACACAAACACACAAGAAGTAAATGTAAACTGTCAACATAAAAGGATAAGAAGATATCAGTTCATTGTTTATGGGCTGTGAGAAGTACCGTTATGGCTTTATCAGTAGTTTTTTTTTTTGTATTTATTTATTGTTGTTTATCATGTACACAGCGGGATAACTATTACTAACCAACAATATGTGTAATTCCAAGAAAAGCCAAAAAAATAAAAGTAAAAATATCATCAAATTATAATAATTAACTCAGAAATTCAGACTTTGAAGTTATATTATATAATTGAAGAATCACGTTTCATTTTTTGGGAAATTTTTACTAAGAAAGCATTTAAGTTATAATTAAGTAGTTCTCATTATGCATTAGATAATAGCAGTTATGTTTTAAACCAAATTTAGCAAGTTAAGAGGTTCAAGCATTAATTAGAACCTGTTTTCTAGACACACTTGACGGTCAATTATGAAAAATAAAATGGAAATTTTTCATTTCATCGCATCATGTTGTCGAATATATATTTGAAATTACTAAATTACAATAAGATACAATATACAATTGTATAAAATACATAATTATTGAGATAGTTCCTGAGAACTTCCTTTAAAAGTTCCTAAAAAAAATGGTTTTTGTTATAAAAGCTTGAGGGAAGAATCGAAACAATTCAAAGATCACAACTTTTTAGACGAATTCAAACACACAATTCATTGAAATCACAAGTTTTCATTATTAAGATAAAGAATCTATTTACGTTCATTACTGACTGATATTAGAATATTGAGCGTAGAATCTTAAAATGGCCAAAAATAACTCGTTAAAAGGTCTAAAAGAGAACCAAACTTGTATTTAAATCTTGTTAGTTCATTCAAAAACATTCTTCTCTTTGCAAACAACTGAATAAATACATTTTTGTAATTATAAAAATATTAACAATAAAATTTTCAAGTCAATTTCTTCACCAAAATATACTAAAATGGTTAAAGTTTCAAGAAAAAATATGAATATCTTCAAAAACATCCCAAAAATCAGAAAATTATTCCGCTTTTTAGCAAAGATTTTGAAGTCTGTACTATTTCAAAGGAGAGCTCATAAAAGTAGACTTTAAAATTGTTGAAAAATTCTCTTATTTTTCAACAAGTATTTTCCAACACATATCCAGAGCTTTTGCAAAGCTACTCAAACACTTAAAAATTGGTTTTGTGTTTTCAATATATACTAATTTTCATATAGTAATTTACCCCGTATCAACTAACCCCGGTTCGATGGGTTGCTGTTGTGAATGCATTCCGGGTGCGCCCGGCTGTAGATGTTGATTCGGCATTTTATTATATGGCGACATGCCGCACAAATCCTGAGCGGGCACCATCCAAGAGTGTGTGAATGGTACCGCTGGCATGCCCAACGAACCAACCATATGGCTGCCCGGATGATGACCCGGCGTTGGTTGTCGCTGATAGCCAGCATAGTCCATGGCCACGGCTTGATAGGGCAACATTTTTAAATTTTAAATTTCAATGAATTTTCTTTATTTAATTTTTCGATACAAATTGTACACTTTTTGTAGCTTAACTAACACTGGCACATTTTGCACTGGAATTTCTTTCGTTTTATGTATTTAATTTTATATATATTTCTATTTGGGATTGGTATTACTTTGTGTTTTGGTTTTGGCACACTTTGGAGGTCAACGACGCATCCTTTTCTTTTTTTTTTTTTTGACGTGTGTTTGTCTGGAGGACGCGTACGTGTCAGTAGCTGTCTTCAATTATCCTTGGACGCACACACGACGTATCGAGTGGGTAAGGACATTGCGGTTGTTTGAGGCGGGGACGTATCACGCACGGAAAAAAACTAACGTGTGAACGTGAGTGCGACTGTCAGGCAGGCAGTCAGGCAGTCAGACAGTCTCGATTTCGATTGGCATTCAAATTAGCCAGCAATCGACTTGGCCAGTTTGATATTTTTTGTTTTTTTGGCACGTCGCTGATGAAATTGCAGCATCCAAGTGAATGTTTGAGGTTAGGGCTGGTAAGACGCGTCGCGGCCTGCAAACAAATGGGCGCCAATTACGCACGCACCCGCATCAAACACACACACACACACACACACATACACATATACAGAAACAGACACAGTCGGAATACAGATATATACGGATACGGATACAGTTGCACGGCCGGAGCAGCGTACGTGAAAACTGCAGCAATGATAATAATGAAAGTAACGTAAATGGCCGAACAAATAGTAGAAGAAGAAGCAACAGCAGCCGTAACACTAGATATGTATACGCGCACGGCACAAAAGAGAGCGATGTGTTTACGTTGTAACGAGTACGTCCGTTGCGGGCGACGTATACGTGCAGAATAATTCAGAGTCACGTTCACGTCACGAACAAAACCAAAGTAAGGCAAAAAAAGGCAGCGCTGCCAGGGCAAATAGTACTACTACAACAACAACTACATACGTATACGGCGGGTACAATAATAATAACAAAATGTATCTTGCTGCTGAGAGAGAGAAAGAGAGTCACGCACACACACACATACACTAAGCTAGACAATTTTTTGGGGGTGACATCTTTGACACGACACGAAGTAGCCAAAACGAATGTACGAACGAACGAACGAACGAACGATTGAACGCAGCAGCGAACGAACAAACGAAGCGACAACGGCCAACGACGATGAACGTGAGCAGCGGCGCCAGTACGCGTGTATATTTATGTATGTATGTGACTCGAGTGTGTGTGTGTGTGTGTGTGAGCACCTGACACAACGCCTGGTCATGTACAGGGAGCACCAGTAGCATTTTAAGCAGCCTCACGCTCCAATTCGCCGCAAGCTCTCTCGTTTCGCCGTCGTTATACAGCGCCACACTATCTGTATGTGTGCATTTGTGTGGGTGTGTGCGTGCAAATGGGCGGGACGTGACTGCCGTCGAATCGGAATCAACATAGCGCGCATACCAAATGAGTGCCAGCCAAGCAGTTAGTGCAAGCGAGAGCGCAATATGGCCAGGCCAGCTCAGCGCAGTGTGGTGCGCTTGTGTATTAGTGTACGTGCAGACGTTGTTGTTGTTGTTGCTGTTGTTGCTGTTAACTAAAAACTGGTTTAGCTTGCTCGCTCGCGCGCTCGCTTGCTTAATAGCCACCAAAACAGTCTATCGCTTGCTCTCGCTCTCTTTTTATATACTATTGTATGTATGTGGTATGTATGTATGCGTGTATCCCCACATTTTGTTTTTGGGGGCTGCGTCACGCGCAGCAATTAGTTTACTTCTTTACACATTTGGGAATTTGTTTAGCGGCTCTTCTGCTATATTGTCTCTCGCTCTCTCATGCGCATACATATGTAGTATGCATGCATGCATGCATGCGTGTGTGTGTGTGTGTGTGTGGGAGTTATGTCTGTGTCTGTCACTGTTGTTGTGCTTGGCTTGTTTTATGTGTGTTTGTGTATGTGACCGAAATGCCAATGACAGCATGCCAATGGTGGAACAGACCCAGGCCACTGGAGCCAACAAACTTCGACACTGAACCCACAAAATTCGCCTGCTAGCTTAGCGTAGCGCAACCAGCCAGCCAGAGTCGCATCGAATGAGTGTAACGAGCTCTTCCTGCGTGCGTGTGTGTGTGTGGGGGGCTTGTAATAGAGCGGGGCATACAGGTGGTACCTGACCAGGGATTTTTTTTTAGTTAATATGGTCAAGGGTTGGAGAAGTTGAATTTTATTATTCTATGCTCGACACAGACACTGCCCGGCTTGAATTTTACGTTTATAATAATTTTTTAGGCAATACCAGAAAATTGTTTAAAATTTTTGTTTTGTTATCAAACAAAAATTGTGTGAAAGAAAGTCTTGGCAGCCATTTTTGTTCTATGGCGAAAGTTTCTATAAAAAGAAGTCTGCTAAAGTTACTATCAAAGCATAAACATATAACATACATTCGAATTTTCAATTTGATCTTTTGTGTATTGATCTTAAGCAAGACAAAAGTCAATTTTAATAATTTATAATAATTCAATTAACGATAATATCGATAAAGTTCCCAAACTCATTAAAAAAATTCAATTAAAGACAATTTAATATGATTTTTTAACGACTTTTCGATGAATCTTTGAAGAAACTTTGTATAAAAAGCATAAAACAGTCAAAAATTTTGATCAAAATTAATAAAAGAAATATATTTCTCAATAATAAAAGTATAAAAAAATGAAAAATTCAATTCAGTTTGGTAGAAACAATGATGTTATATTAACTAAAATATATAAAAATAGAAGATTTAATACAAAAATAACTATAATAACCTGTAAAGTAACATGCGCAGGGTATAAAAGAATGCAAATCCAAAATAGAAACTAAGAACACACGACACACAGTGTGAACACGACGAACGTCTATTCAAGCAGACGTCAGAGCGAAGACTAAAAAGACTTCAGCTTAAGTACAATGTTCATTTAGATTCATTAGTGATCTGGTTCAAACACTCGTAAGTGTTATAAACAATAATTGAAAACTTGCAAACCTCTAACAACCTGATTTCCCCAATTCGGGATCAGAAAATTAATGAAAACAAAGCGAAAATATTTCTATTTTCATTGTTATTATAACAAAATTGTTACAAAATTGAAAGTTTCTTCAAAAGTTTGTTTAAAAATGATTAATAATAATGAATGTTGCGGCTTGGATGTGCTTTTTCATCAGCACATAATAAAGAATTAAACACAATTTGTTAAACTTTAAATAAACTATTTATTGCTCACGAGACAAGCGATCCGCTTAACGTGTCAATTACATGGGCGACGAGTAAGAACTAATTATGCACTGCTGACAGACGGTCGAGCAGAGCTTTACAAAGTTTAAGAGAGTTTAAGAAGCCTCTCTTAAGCAGCGAATGTTTCATCTTCTCTGCAATGGTTCAGCTAGGCCATCATAATAGCTGAGATTGTAGATAAGCGCTTAGCTGAACAGTGAACGAAATTAGTTATTTAATACGTAATTGAAATTAATTTTTTTTTCGGGATAATGGAAAACTTTCAAATTTAGTATTAAATGAATAAAAAAAGAGAAAAGTTTTGTCTAGTCTAGTGCTCTATAGACGATTGATTGTCTTGGCTTTAACTAGAGCAGACAGTGACTTGCAGTTTTTTCCAGTAAACATAAAAAATGAACAAAATAAAGCAACAAAGTTGTTTAACAGATAAAATAGAAAAATTACGTAAGCGCAACGTAACGTAACGTATTTGTAAGTGTAACATGTGTGTGTGTGTGTGTGTATAGAAACGTGATCGATTTCTTGAGACCAATTGCAAGCAGGAAAAGAG
>JBANCX010000135.1:15700-31118 GCA_037040065.1 Dettopsomyia nigrovittata
AAGTCAATTAACTTCAAGGCTCGAAACTTCATTTCAACATTCGAAACATTCAAACATGTAAGAGAACTTAAGTAGAGCATTCCCGACAGCGAGATATGCCGATTCAATTCCTATTTACTGCTAATATAGTCGTTCGATTTAGATATAACTTAGTCAGATGGCTTAAATCATATTTAAAATAATGATAATCGAATTTGATAGAAATCGTTTGAAAAACAAAAAAGGTTTCTATACAACGACTGGTTTTGGGTCGATCGTTCCAATGAAAGCTATTTGATATAGTGGTCCGATTTATAAAATAATAATCTTTTTCTTCTATTTTTCAAATGGGATCAGGATATAAAAATGTACGTCGCCTGGGATCTCTATTGACCAATTGTGTTTTACATAAACTTAGTTCTGATTTCGTTTCAAAATCAGAAATTTGTTTAAAATCTTGATTATATAAAATATATTAAAATACATGTCTTCCAATGTTGAAAATTATAATAAAGTAAAAAAAATATATATATTGTAGGTTAGAGTATTTAATAGTTTGCTTTCGCTTATTATTCTCACTTGTTAACTTTTATGAACCCAGCACTTAAAAACTTAAAATTCATAAAGCATTTGACCGCTGCAACATGTGTGCTTTAAGGAAAAAAATATAAGATATATTTATATGTATATTCATTTAGGTCTAGACTCTAAAAGTTTTTATTTCAGAATTCTTTAGGGGTTATATTTAGCTTAAAGCCAAGTTTCATTTTGGGAGAGTGTGGACTGATGGCATTTAAGTTTACATTGAGTTAATAACAAGCAGCCTGCTGTTAGCATATGAAACAACTGCGAATATACAGGAACAAAAAATTTAGTTTATTTTTTTGCGTTTTTTCACTCTGTTGGCAATTGAAAAGAGCTGTTATTAGCTCTCGACAACCCGCTGATTTTTATCGTATTTTGGCTTGGGCTTTTTGGTCAACAACATTTGTGGTAAAGTATATTTTTGTATTTTTTAAATGCATATCTTTTGTATTGACTGAATGACATCAGTTGGTCATAAAAGCCATTCAGAAGTTGGCCCTCTGTGTAAGTTATTTATATTTTTGCTTTTAATCATTTTTTTTTAATTTTTACAGGCCTGGCCAACAGTGAAGCGCTCCTTTGAGCTGTATCCTGGCGCAGCAATGCCACAGAGTGAGCATAGAATTTCAGGTAAGACTCAAGTAGACAACAAAGTAGTAGCAACTACACTCTATCTACCTGGGAGTAACAAATTGGCTGTGTAAAAGTTTTAGCCAAGTGCCTTTTGTACTGAAATGCACTTTTGTGCGGCTGTGACAACTTGCAAAATGCTAAAATTGTCTTTTAAATTGCTTTTTGCTGTCAAAAGCACGAATTTTTTCCCCCTTTTTCATTTTTTTTAACCACATATGTGAAAATAAATTTTTTTTTTAACATAACCATAAAAAATATTTATTGACTAACCAAGCTGAAAAAACTAATTGCACTTGATAAAAAAATTCACTTGACTTAACAAACAAATACCAAAATTGCAAAATATCTAAAATTTATATTGAATGTTAGGTTATGTAATTTATTGAAATTCACTTTTGGCAACAACGCACAAAATAATAAATGTAATCTAGTTATAGAGTAGTACAGTAGATATAGATTTAGATAAAGTGGAGCATCTATGCATGTAGTTGAAGTATAATCAATGTTGGCCAATTGGCCACAAGCCAACCAATTGGCTAGGCAACCGCAGTGTTGTCCTTGTCAGGAAAATCAACTTTTTTTCCAACTTCTCTCTTTTTTCACTATTTATAATTGCTTTTTTAGTTTATATTTACATTTATTACTCAAGTATAAGAGTGCTAGGCAACTGAGCAATTGCAAATAATACTTTGGCTTATTAAAATGCCTGAATTCATATCAAAAAGGTTTGAAATTCTAACTTTAAATTATGTTTAATCATAATTTATTGCTTGTGCAAGAATATTTTTAATAATTTTAACTTTAAATTGCACACAATAATTAGCTTTATGTTAAGTTTATTATAATAAATTTAATTAAATTTCAATTATTGATCAATTATGTACAATATTAATTATGTTTGGTTAATTGAATTATTAAAAGAGCAAAAACTTTAAACAGTTTAATGCTATAAAATGGCATAATAAAGCAATTAAATGTTAAATAGAATACATAAAACACACAACATACTACTTATACACCGACAGACACCATTTTTTTTAGGATATCATATCAAATATTAATGAAAATTCAGCTCGTCCATAGGAGTATTTATCGCTTTTTTTAGTCCAATCCATTTCAAAAATGGAAAAAAGGTATTACAGTCATGTAACAGCTATAAGGAGACATTCCCGACCCTAGAAAGTATATATATTCTTGATCAGCACCAACAGACGAGTCGATTTAACACTGTCCGTCTGTATGTCTGTCCGTCCGTCGATCTGAGACTCTATAAGAGCTACAGAATCCAAATTTGTGTTTCCTTATTCGTGTATATTGTGCGCAGTACCCCCGCAGTACCCTCTTAAATCGGAAAAAACTGCCTTCAGGTGTAATTTTCCTTCTATTGTCTCGAAACTTGGAATGTATTCTACTGAGATTATGACTGACCGATCTGCATGAAACAAATTTCAATTCAACGCCGACAACGCCCCAAGTAAAAAATTTCGAATAATTGGTCCAATTTTACACCTATGACCTTGACATTCAGTTTTTGATAATTCTTATCATAATACCTATCTTTTGTACTAATTATTTTATGATCGGATCAAAGTAGCAAGTTTTATTGAGCAATCAAGTTTGTCATTGGTTGTTGCAAGGCGCTTGCAGCGACGTCTACATCGCTAGCAGCAAGGCCCTTGTATCGGGGTAACCATTATACTTATTATTATATTAATGAATCAGCTTGGGATTGGTTCCTTCGTTAAAGAGCATCTGATTTCTTATGAACATATTTTATTTTATTCTCTTTGGAATTCTTTAATTATTTTGTATATGAATTACCTAATAATTTTATTCATTTACTTGGAAACTGCTCTTTGTCTTAGTATTTTATAATAAATCAATTATATTCGTTTTTTAAATGTTTTCCATCTAGTAAACTCCGTGTAATTAACATAATATTCAAACTGAAAGACCATATTCTTAGTTATCTCTTGACTAAGTAAAATCTCTTTTAAATTTTAAGCTTGACTCTTTTAAGCTTATCAGATAAACATAACTCTGTTAATGGGCAAACGTTCATTAAAAGTTTTGTGGTAAGTTTTTAATTATTTTCGCTGTTTTTTTTTTTACCGATGGTTTAATTATGAGAGCATTTGATTCTCCTCTGTTTATGCTGTTGGATATAATATATATACATCAGCTGAGCATATACATACATATATTTTATTATAAATATTTGTATTTCCATTATTAATTGTACAATTATTATATTTATATCCGTCAAGTCTATTAATATATAAAGTACTTTATGCGCATTTAGCGATTTTACGGCCATTTTGCAAGCTAAACACACACACTTATATATGAGCACCCACACAATGACAACAATCACACACACACACACATACACAGACTCTCACTCATACAAATGTACGTCAAAAGTTCACGTATGTGACAAGAATGCGTAAAGTCAAAGTCCGACTATAATTTAATTGTTTTCTGGCTCTATAGCTAAACAGTCATAAAATGTACAACACACAAAGCAAACAAAATGAGCTCGTGTGTGTGGGTGACCAAAATCTAGCTAATAATTTGTGCCATAAATCAAGCAACAGTAGCCATAGTTGTAGAAATAACAAAGGACCAACGCTTGTACGGACGGATCTGTGTATGATAAATTAATTGTTAGATTGTTTGGCTAAAAGTGAGGTCAAAAACGTGTCTACAATTTGCATGTTGCCCTATTGTGAGTCAAGTGGATTTCAATTATTAGTTAGCCACACACATACATACATACATACTTGTACTACACCCTCATATATGTCAGCCATTTATTCGTGCTGCAGCTATATATATATTGCAATTTGCACAGTTGGCCAAATTGGTTTCATATGGCCAAAGGGTCATTACAGTCTTGGCCATAATTGAACTACTGCAACAACATCTATTTACAGATTGCATGCATGTGGCCTCCCAGCCAGGTGATTACATTTACAAGAAATCAGCGCAACCACCGCTGTCAGGACCACTTGCAGCTCTCAATTTAAATAGAGAGGCAGCTCTGTTGGAACTTGAGGCAGCTGGCGTTGATGAATTGGAGGCGGCTGCAGCTGCTGCTGCTGCTGCAGTTGACGCAGAGACTGTATGCGGACTGTATGTGATTGGTGAACCGGATACTATTGTGGAAATAACCATGAAGCACTATGATGTCAATTGTGAATCGGGTGGCCTTATGGCGGTAAGTGTTTTGACTTGAAATCCTTGACAAAGCATTGAAGACATTGAACCTGTTGTTCTTCAGCTATTCAATCTGTTCAAAATGTTTTTATAAGATGTAAAATTTAAGAATTTAGAAAATAGTTAAAATGAACGAAATTTTTATTTTCTTTTTCTTAATAGTTTGTGGATGGCTGGGAGTTAAATGGTGAATATTTTCCAGCTGTAAAGGATCATCATCGCTTGTTAGACGATCGTGTCTTTGAATTTTGTAACAATAATAAACAATGGTAGGCCCCTTATATGTTTATTTTAACTCATTCTAATCCGTAACCATTCCAGGCCTCGCTTCAGCAATAAGAAATTCTTTCGATCCAGTCAAAATGCTGCTCTGCTCCAATATCGTATACCAACCCGTGGTTCCTTTGTGGCCAATGTTCGTTTCCATAAGATTTCTCAGCGTAAGTCGTTATACTAATGAAATAATTTGTTGTACATTTCCTGAAGTCCATTTACTCAATAGCCTGCAATATATTGGTCCAGGACACTGCTGCCGTTTATAAGATGTCAAATTTTGGATATGCTCGCAATTGTACACTCTCCGCACTGTTTCCCGCTGCTGTTTCTCTAGGTAATCTGCGTATTGGCGGGAAAACCGTCCGTGCTCAGGAAAAGGTTAACTACGATGTGAGTATCAGAGGTCAAAGGATAAATGAGGGATTTTTCTTATAAAGCTACTCCTTTCAGTGTCATCAATATGAGGATCGCTTGGATATAGGCGGCTCAGCTGGGCTAGATAATACCAATATGGAGCTATCCAGTGCTGTATGTGGTGCCACTGCAGAACTGGGTCCCGAGCAGGCTATCTTTTGTGGTGTTACCAATGTACGTTTGATATCGACGGGACGCTATCAGAATCAGGCTGCTGTAATTATACGCAAGGCCGATGAGCAGGATATGGATATAGCTACGCTGATCTGTGCGCTTTAAGCGATAATCCAGATATACCCAAAGCTCTCATGATGAACCAGACGAAGACAGCACCATGATTACAATTTGATGTTTGTAAATAATTAAATATGGATGTGGTTCGTAGTAGTATGTGTGGAAGGCAAAGTTAATCTTAACCAAAACAATTGTAGTGCAACAACAAAAGTATTCACAATGAAAATTTTATGTAATTATATTATATAGTATATATGTATATATATGTATATATGTACATATGTATATATTGATATATATGTATGTATATATAGATATATATTTATGTATGTATATCAAAAAAAAAAACAAATTCTGAATGTTAAAAACTATAAATGTACTAAATTTTGTTTACTTAAGTGGCATTCATACAATTTCCCCCCCAACAATCATCATCATCATCAGTTATATAGCTCGTAATTTCCTTTTATGAGGCTATTTATGGAGCAGTTGCTAATCGAACTAATTAATAACGACGATATGAGCTATTAATAGACGAATTTTAATCAAAGATAAGCCAGGGATTGACAAATGATTCAACTCAAAGCAAACAACGCATAGCAAATATCAATGCCAATAGTGAACTAAGACTGTATGCGACCAAGCTGGCAGCACTGCCAGGCTTCTTGTCCTGATCTTTTTCCAGCTGTAATAGAAAATTAGAATTTGTAAAATTTTTAGTCTTCTATTAGATTCTATAGTACGTACACTCTCTGCCAGTATCTCCTGAAGTTCCCGACAGCGTGCACGCTCTCTAAAGTTGCTGGTAGCCAAACGGCAAATGGTTGTATGCAGGCACTTATCATCACAGCCTGCATCCAGCTTAGGATCTGCGGAAGTCATTTTGTAGCGCCAGAACTTGCGGAGCATATCCGGAGTCTTAGCCATTTCCACAAGCAACTCATCCATGCCACCGGGACTGGTGTTGGTGGTGAACTCCTTTGTAAATATATATTCTTGATACCATTCGGGTGTAAGAGCCGGATTCATATTGGCTCTGGTTAGATTAAATATCCAGGTTTCATGCTCCAGCACCTGCCATGTTTCTGGATTGAGCTCGTAGATGCGATAATTGGGATTTTTGTAAGAGTAACTTGTCAGACTGCCACCATTCCAGGCCACTGCCACAGGGATACCCTCTTCCGTATAATGAACATTCATCTCGTCCTTGTGCGTGTGGCCATTGAAGATGCCTGTTATTGTTTTACTGAAGCGTGCCAATAAGCGATTATATTCTCTTGACCAGTCTGGCCAGCAGTCGGCATCTCCAGAGGGTATATGGGTTAATACATGAACATATTCTTTTGCCTTCTCAGCAGCTAGAAGGGTATCATGGAACCATTCCAATTGCTCCAATACAATGGAACCATTATAGAAAATCCACCAGTTAAACAAATAACAATCCATGCTGTTCAAGGCTATAATGCGATGACCTTTGCTGGGCGAGAGTGTATAGTAGCCACCACGACGCACAGTGACTTCAGCCGCAGGGGGCAGCCAATTGGACCACAGGCTCCAGACATGAGCATAAAGCCAATCGACCTTCATGGACTCGGGTACTTCATTGTTGCCAAAGCTTAAAAGACACAACGAATGTGGGAAATAAGTTGTGAACTTTGGTTAATTTTATGGATATAGCAGAGTTGTGTCTTAAGAAATGAAGTAAGGACCTTTACTAACTATTGATTATTAGGTCACGTAAGTACAGAACTGATTCTATAGTTCTTTCTCGGACATTGGAACTAGTTCCTGCTAAATTATACTTACACATTAGCTGGATGTGGTTCATGGTTACCCAAGCATGGATAAATGGGTATGCCCGGAAAATTTTTATTCAAAAGGCCATCAATCTCTGTAAGCATATCCAAGTTGCCCTGCTTAGTGGTGGACCAGACATTATGAGGTGGAACATCGCCCGTATGATAGATAAAGTCCAGTTTTTGATTTTTGATATGTTCAAAAGCGTTTTCGATTAGATGTTTTGGCGTATCGCAGTTGCGATAATCACTCCACTGGCCAGCACCGTTGGAGTTATCGGTTTTCTTCACTCTGCAGCACATGGGCTCCGAGCAGTCCGCCAAACTGCCAACTTGGTACTCGGGATCGTAGTGTATATCGGTAAGATGTAGAACACGAAGATCATTTGAGCTACGCTCTGGCAAATCGAAATTGGGCTCTTTGGGAAAGTCACCTACAATGGTCAGATTCAAGTTGTACTCCTCCTGTTGCAGCTGGCAAATGCTTATTGGGAGCATGCCACAAATGCTGCTAGCCTCAGCAATGGTCTCATTGAAGATATAGTCGAAGATGGGCCAGTTCAGATCGAATAGTCCAGAGCAAACTTCCGGTGTCTGAATATTGAAATGATCACAAATACTCAGCAGGGCCTTCTTGGCATTCTCGTTTCGATTGGGTCCAGTCAGCTCACCATTGGGACCGGTAAAAGTGCGTGCAATTACATTGACTGTAGCACGACAGAGAGTACAGGTAAAATACTGATCTCTAGGGCTCAAATCCACCAGAGGTTCGGTGAAAATATCCTTCTGGGAGTGAGCCCAACGAAGCTCATTTCCCAGTTGATTCAATCTAGATGATTTCACACCCGTTTTCAGGTACTTCATGTATTCGGTGCTAATCTCATTTGCCATGCTTGCTGTAGAAATTGGAGGTGTTTAAATCTTGATATATAACACTTGAGCTAGTCAAACGGATCGATAACAGACCAGAAATAGCCGCCGTGATACGCTCATCGGTAAAGCTCTGCGGCACTCCAAGCAAACTGTGTCCCAGACAGCAGCAAGTGAGCAGGGCTAAGCCCAGGAGGACAGAAGTACTCCAGTACAAGTTCATGGCGGAGTGGCTATCCAATAGAAACTAAGCTTAAGCAATCCACAGGTAGTCACATTTATAGCAATTGGTAGCCCAAAACTCTTATCAAAGTGTTATTTGCTATCGGAATCTTGGCAATGATAAAGTCGTCATAACATAATTGAATATAAGATTTTTATGGTTATCGATTAAGTAACTACTGGCTATCGTACAACATTTGTAGATATTACGTTGTTTTAATAGCTTGGGATTACCAGGTACCTCGGAGATCATGTGTACTTAAAGGTCTATTCGATTAATGCAATGTTTAAATACAAACTCTTCGACTTCCTAGGAAACCCATAGATAAAGTTGATCGATTTTCGGCAACTATTTCTTTAGACGTAGGGTCTGAAGTGTAAAAACCTAAGAAATTTCCGGGTTATCAAGTGTAGAGTATTTGAATGATATCTCTATCTTCCTTATTTGTACTTTCTAACTCTTACTAACTCTCCCTATCGATCTTTCTATCTATCTTAATGTATCTTCCGTTGCGATAAAAGTAAAGTAAGATAATAATAAATTATGTTATAATTTTTTATTGTTTCTAGTGTTTTATCGATGATTTTCACTAGAAATATAATCTACAGTGTATTGCTATATGATCTGGGTTCACTTTGATGACACCTCGGATGTCCGCTTGATGTTAATATATTTATTTTAAACTGAATGACCATATTACATATGTACTAAACTCTAAGAATTAAAGCAAATACTGCACATCCAAAATATTGGGGGAAAAAACGAAGTATTTAATAAATAGATTCCTTAATCAAACACTTGACTATTTCAAGTGTCAAAACACGGTTGAGTATCTTTCAAATTATTTTGTAGATTATCGTTTGTGCTAATGATTGCAATCAAGAACCTTGACCATAAATACGCATAATACCGAATCGGTTATATTTCCCTGAAAATATTAATTCATTTGTTTTCTTCTTTTTTTTTAATATTTGTTTTGGTGTGTTTTTATGGTTTTATAAGCTAATTTTCCTTAATGTTGATATTAACCTTAATCTGATAAGCTGTAGTACAATAGTTTTAATGGCAGGCCCCACACATAGCTATAACCAAAAGCGATAAGTTGTCAAAAATACCAGATTAAATGATTGTCAGGTGTATTTATAAAATGTATGTAGTATGTATGTATATATGAAAGTATTTTGGATTTTGCACTTAATCGCGATATGGAAAATGGAATGTACGATTATATAATGATATAAATAGTACTATATACAGTTAAAAAAAAGTCCCTAATAGCCAAGTCGCACCGTAAATACCAAGGTCAGAAGTGTACCAAGGCTCAAAATGCTAAGGGTTGCAGCTCCACCAGGCTTCTTTTCATTCTCCAACTGTAGGAAAATATATTATATTATATTATATTACATTATATCAATGAAGATTTCAGTTACTTACAGCCACAAAGAGACGTTCCTTGAGCTCCTCACAGCGTTCACGCTTATTGTTGATGGTAATGGCTGTACGGCAAAGTGCGTTTGCCAAACAGTGGCGATCACAGCCAGACTTTACCTGAGGTTCAGCTGAGGTAACCTTGAAGCGCCAGAACTAAAATATATATAAGAAAATTGACATAAAGTAGCGCTCACAACTTAAGCAATAAGAGCTAGAAACTTGATTTAGTCGCAGATGTTTTCTGTGATGGTGAAAGTGTCCAACTATCAACACCATATAGGGTAAAGCTAATGTTTCTTTTAAGTTAAAAGTCATATTTTTCTATTTGTTACCTTGCGTAGCATTTCGGGTTCATCTGCAAACTTCTCCAATAGCTTGTCCATGCCAGCAGGACTGGTATCCTCAGTGAATTCCTTGATGAACTCGTACTCCATGAACCAGTGGGGTTGCTTTTCGGGTTGTTTGTTGGCCTCGATCAGGTTGTACATGTAAGTACGATGATTGGTTACATAGAAGGTATCGGGATCAACATCGTATACCCTATAATTGGGATTCTTGTAGCTGTAGGTGGTCAAAGCACCACCGTTCCAGGACACAGCAGTAGCATAACCCTCATCCGAGTAATGCACGACCAACTCATCCTTGTGTGAGTGTCCATTGAAGATGCCGCTAATGGTCTTGTGGAAGCGTGTAATGCAGCGATTGAATTCCCTAGCCCAGACAGCCCAACAAGTGCCATCGCCCGAAGGTATATGGGTTAGGATATGCACATGCTCTCCAGCCTTCTCAGCAGCCAGCAGAGTATCGTGGAACCACTGCAGTTGGGCTATCTTGTTTGTGCCACTGTGATACAGCCAGAAGTTATCCGTATAGCAATCATTGCTATTGAGAGAAATGATGCGGAAGCCTTTTCGGGGCGAGACTGTGTAATAGCCACCTTTGAGAATGGTCTCCTTGGTTTCAGCTGGCAGCCACTTGGACCAATCATTATACAAATGCTCATATAGCCACTTGGTATTGATCTCAACTGGAACATCCTCAGGGCTGAATCTATATAATGACATGGGAAAACAGGGTTATTTTGTATAGGATCTTAACTCCTACAACAGCAACTTACAGATTGAGTGGATGTGGCTCGTGGTTGCCAATGCAGGGATATACGGGCACGTTGTCGAACGCCTTGTTAAACTGGTTGCTCACCTTGGACAGCACGCCAGTGTTCTTTTCCACGGATGTGGCCCAGACCATGTGGTCTATGATGTCACCTGTTTGATAGATATAAGTGCAACCTTGTTCCTTGGCGGCATGAGTGAGAGCAGATTCAAATGCATTCCAGGGCAGATCGCAGTCACGATAATCACCCCAGACACCCGCTGCCTTATCTGTGCCTTGATACATGCTCTTGTTCCGCTGACAACACATGGGTTCCACACAAGCAGCCAGACTGCCTGGCTCGTATAGCGGATCGTGGTGTATATCTGTGAATTGACAGATTTTCAGATCCTTGTCGCTGTGCTTTGGCGTGTCCTTCTTATGACCAGTCATGGCTTCAGTCTTGTCATCTACATTCAAGGTCCAGTTGTAGGCGGGGTTGGTGCCCGTATTGCAGAAACTGAACTGCATGAAGAGCGAGCAAAAGCTCTGGGAATCGATTTCTGAGTTGCGCATAATATACTCAACAGATGCAATGTTCATATCTATCAGACCCTCGCAGACCTCCTCCGTTTGGAGCTCAAGACGACGACAGACGTCCATAGCTACGCCTTTCATGAAGGCGGTACTATCACCATGCAGCTCACCATCCTCATCCCGAATGGTGCGTGCAAATACATTCATAATGGAGCGGCAAAGGGTGCAGACGACGAAACCATCACGTGTCTCCAGTTCGGGCAGATTTTTGGTAAATATATCCTTTTTAGTATGTGCCTTCGCCAGCTGAGTGGTAAGCTTCTTAAACGCTGGAGTTTCAACTCCTGTTTTCATGAACGTATAGTACTCCTCCTCTAGGCGACCAGCTACATCATCAGCAATCGCCGAGAGTATCTTGTCATCCAAGTCAAAGTCCACAGGGACTCCGGGCAGATTGACCGCGAAAGCGGACAGAACGCCAAACAATAGTACAAGCAACAACTTCATGGCCTTTGCTGGGCTACTGAAACAGCTGCCTCAGCTTCAGACCAATTTATAGGTTTGTCATGGTCATAAATGGATAATGTTATCATTTTCATTCAGTGAAACAATTCGTAGGCTG
This sequence comes from Dettopsomyia nigrovittata, assembly GCA_037040065.1. Classification (NCBI taxonomy): domain Eukaryota; kingdom Metazoa; phylum Arthropoda; class Insecta; order Diptera; family Drosophilidae; genus Dettopsomyia; species Dettopsomyia nigrovittata. The sequence continues at coordinate 27,612 of JBANCX010000135.1, forward strand.
AAGTGGCTATAGATAAGGCTTGGTCCACTCAATAATCAAAATATACGTTTAGCACTGTAATTAACTAAAGGTACTTTTCGTATATGAAAGATAGTTTAGCGTGTGGGCAATGGCAATTAAAACAATAAACTCTATTTAAAATATATTGATATATATACAAACAATAATATTGCTGACAATCTCTTGCCATGTACAACTTGTTTGTATTTTATAATTATATGTTTTTTGTAAATATTACGATTTAATTGGGAATTTAATGAAATTTTTAACGTTTCAGCTGATTTAAATTTAACCGCGCAAGCTGCGATAGTTTTCACACAAACGATAAACTCTACAAATATATCGATATTTTTGACACAAATGCTAATCGTCTTAATACGCAATATACTAATTAAACCAGAAAACAGTATAAATACAAGCTGAAAGTATGTTATTTCATTATTAGAATAAAAAATATTTAATAAATGTTATGAAATATTTCATAAAAGATTTTTTAAATACCCCGCTGTTATAAAAATACCACATTTTATTGATGTACGAGTGGCAACCCTAATTTATTGCAGCTGGCTTTTTAATTCTAAACAGCTGAGTTAATAGCCACAAAAAAACACACACGAACGTGAGAAATAACTGAAAAATTAAGGAATTATCGAAATCTAAAGTACCAATAATTGTTAAAATTTAATTTTTTTTATAAAATTATATTACTTAAAACGTTCAGTTGTGTGCCTGTGTCTGTGTGGACCACAGGCGTGTGTTTGTTTGTGAGTGTGTGCGTGAGTAATCGGAAGCAAACACAGGAGCCCAGTGACGCCATTTTCTGTGCAAATTGGTTGAAAAGAAAAAGAAGACAAAAAAAATCACAGCAGGTGGGGGCAAATCAGACGCAACGGCAACGCCGCGTGACCAAGTGAGAGCTGAAAGAGAGCGATTGACAGATCAGAGACACTCGCATTCAATGAGCAGCCTAATCAACTTTCTCAATCCGAAATTGAAGCCATCCGTAGAATGCGACGCAGTTTGCGAGGATGGTTGTTCAGCAGCCAATTTAATAGCCGATGATGCTGAGCAGCTCGAAAGGGGTTTTATGTGCTTTGCCGTCTGCAAGCCACCCGTAGAGATTGTCTTTGACTTTCCCAAGGCAATTGATCTGAAGGTGATCAAGCTGTGGCATAGCTCCGGAGCGTTGCGTTCTACGGCCTTCGAGGTGCACGGCAAACACGATGGCATTTGGGAGCGTGTTGGCTATGTGCGTGATCTGCCCAAGGGCATTGATTCGGTGACATTTTGCTATCAGAGCGATTACAATTCGAGAAGCAGCGCTGCGGCCGCTGAGCAACAACAGAGCGAGAAGGTATTTTTCTTCAAGACAGCTCATAAGATTTTAGCCACCACGCGTAGCGTCAAAATTGTCATCCGTGGCACAGAGCGTTGTCCGCCGTTGCTGCGTAAGGTCCAAATGTGGGGTCTGCCCGCACGCAGTCTGGACAAAGCGGATCGCGAGCTCATGAAGACCATTTGGAATGAGATTAGCGATCCGTATGGACTACGAGATCAGGCACAGCAGCAGCAACAACAGTTGGCTGGACTACGCTCGCCTTCACGTCACATTCCCGAACTGAGGGATCAGTCGACACTGGAAATACCGGAGGAGTTCCTTGACTCAATTACCTGGGAGTTAATGGTGAGTCAATTATAATATTTATTTGTGGTTCAGTTCACAGTTCGAAGAATTAATTTCTAGTAGTCCGATTGCGAACTGGTTCGGTTTAAATCTAGTTCGGAGTCACCTTTTTGGTTGCGCTTTTCTGAAAATAGTATAACTTTCTATATTTGCAGATATTTCCCACAGTTTTGCCTTCTGGTAAAGTGGTGGACCAGTCCACCATAGATAAGCACTCGGAGGAGGAGGCCAAATGGGGTCGCCTGCCATCGGATCCTTTTACAGGACTTGAATATACCTCACAACGTAAAGCAATATTGAACCCGGCGCTCAAGGCGCGCATCGATAAATATTTAATGGAGAACTCGGAGCACTTCAAGTCAGTGCCCCGTTCTCTGGGCAGCTCTCGTATGCGTCGCCGACATGCATCTCAGTTCGCCAGTCCAACGTGCCTTCCGGGACAGGCCAGTGTGTCTGTAGGCACTTATTCCTCATTGAGCAACATTTACAACAAGCAGCAGCAGCAGCATCAACGTAAGACCAAGTCCACGGTAACGGCCACGGCAACATCGGCATTCTCAGGTTCTCTTTCGCCGACCTCGTCGCCGTTGCCAGCGAAGCGTGCACGGCACAGTCTCTCCAGCTATGCTGCCAGTGCGACGGTTACTGCCAGCAGCGTAAATCAGACGCCTACCTCAGCAGGAACAGGATCAGTAGCAGGAGCAACATCAGGCACAACGTCTTCCATTGATCAGGCCTTACAGCAGGCCCTTCAAAAGATCACCCGCTTCACTCAAGTGAATTTGCCACTGCCACCGCCCAGTTGCGTTAATTGCCGCAGCGGTTCATTTGCCTACGAGATACGCACCTGTGGGCATTTAGTGTGTCGCGAGTGCCTGGTCACACTGTCCACGTCACAGCAATGCGTCTGCAAGGTTGCATTTCGAGGCGTCGATGTCGAGCGTTACCACAAGCTGCCGTAGTGAGAAATATGGCTGCCATATTATAGTCTCGTATTCTAGTGCTTCAATATACATACATATACACAACAACAAAAAATACATATTAGGCTTAGATATGTAAGAATTTTTGTTGCCAATTTTCAGACTACAGGATATTTTATAGACGACAAACAGAAGCGTCGCATTTGGCGTCCTTAAATATTTTAATTATTGTCGTCTTCTAATTGCATTAACATATAATTTTGATTATTCAGTTTGTAAGCTCTTCTAGTTTGTTAGATAATAATTTCTAATCATATCAGCGTCGATTTTTTAAAAGAGTGCTGAGATTCTTATTCGAAGCCAAAATAACACAAAACACACTTGGAATGGTGAATATGCAAACAATGCTTAATTCATCACTTTATCAGTATCAGGTCACACTTAGTCGGCAATGCGATTAATAATAAATATATATATATATATACATACATATATAGTACTAGTTTATACATATAAATATAATTATTATAAATATTAATGTAATCATAGAGAGCATATAAAAGAGCGCATCATTTTTGTAGAGTTTATACAAGACACCCATTATCCAATGGTAGCAAGAGAGTATCAAGCGCAACGTTTATATATATATATATATAATATAAAATATTAATAAAGTTTACAAAAAAAAATTGTTTATTGTTTGTTGCTAAATCCGGAAGCAGACGTTCAAATTCACTGAAATAATCGTTTTGTTTGACATCAGTTTTGTTGCCCAATGTACTGAGCATTAAGTTAAGTTTATCTGGCAACGCTGCAGCGATGCAGATGTCAGTAATTGTTTGGCAATCGAATGGATCAACCGGCAACGGTTGGAACGCCGCAACCAAGGCGACGCTTGGG
>JBANCX010000136.1:0-29749 GCA_037040065.1 Dettopsomyia nigrovittata
AAAAAGAAATAGAGAGAAATATAAAGAGACACAGCCAGAGAGAGAGGTAACGTTCATATTAATAAGTCAGGGCGGTTCTGCATGAATTGTTTGGTTAGAGTATTTGAGCCTGAACCTGGGCCTGGGCCTATTGAATCAGTTGGGTGTCTGGCTAGCGAGAGACGACGCTCCGCTCTTAACTCTTTTTTGAATAAATTTATTGAACGTTGAAATTTATTAGACGGCTGCGGCGGCGCACTGAAATGCGCCAATATTGAAATTTATGCGGCCAAGAAAGAAAGAAAGAAAACAACGAAAAAAAAACAACAAAAATTTCGTTAAGAGAGGGAGAGAAGTATGTGTATTTGTATGTTGTATGATGTTTGTGGCTAGTTCCATAAGTTGATTTGATTCGATTTGATTTTAATTTATGCATAAAATGCTTTTCTTTCAACACGGGGCAAGTTTTTTTTCTTCTTTTTTTTGAATGTGGAACTTTCTTTAACTGAATTTTAATAATTTTATGCGCAGCGCACGCACAAATGGCCGCCTAATCAAGTTTGTCGCCTAAGTCTTTCGTTATTATTGATTGGTGAAATTGCTGCCAGCCAATCTGGCCCAAAAACTAACCAAAAGGTGGCGCCGTCTGGCAGCCTTTATACATTTTGAGAACTAAATTAATGTTGGCCAAACGTTTCACAATAAGCCAAAAAAATGGGAGAAACAAATCAAATAAAAATGAAAAAAAACTTTTGATAAACTGTGACCTTTGTTTTGGGGAGTTATAAACTGAGATTATGTCTTAATTATGGGTGTGTTTGGGGATTATTATAATGCTTATATTATGGCTATATATTGATAGCAGTAAAGCTCTCTTAGAAACTTGTATTTTGTATTGGAAAAAAGATCTAAAATATTTTATTTTTGTGCATTTACAGCAGCAACGTATTTCGAACGTGCGCGCTGTATACGGAAAATGATGCAGCATGCGAGCATTTTGTACCGTCAGCGCGCCATTAGAAGTATGCGCGTCCTCAGCCGAACAACTGTCACCAGGCTCCCGATTTCTGGCACTGAGGTAAGCTCTATAAAACAACAATCTAATAATATGTATATATATATCTAAAATATCTTTCTTATTCTATTAAAGACTTCTGGGCCAACAGCAGCCGAAAACTCTGTACTTCCTAGTCGATGCAAAGAGTCGAGTCCGAGAGGTTTATACACAAACATGTCTACACTTTGCCACACAAGGCATGCAAGATACCGAACTATTCGGTCTGGCGGTGCTCATAGGTAAGTTCTATTAAAATATATATATTTTAAATAATCAAAATTTGTGCTTTTGTGCCATAAAAAGCTTGTAAGCCAGGCAGTAGCAAAAAAACACAACTAAAAAAAAGAAGTTATTTTCTGTATAAAAAAAAATTATGTAGTTCAGTGAAGTATGACCTTTCTCAGTTCAGTAATGGGTATATATACAAAACAACAACAAGAACAACAACAAAAGCAGCAACAGCAACAACAGCATCAGGCAAGGAACGCGTCGCTGCGACGGCGAACAAACAATTTCAGGCAACAGACACAAGACGCGTGTTCAGTAATTCAGGTAGCCGTCGCGCGTTGCATTAACACAAACGAAACGACGACGACGACGACGATGGACGATGGAGGATGGACGTTGGAGTATAGAGGATGAGAATGAAGATGATGATGACGATGTGGCCCCAGTGGTACCAAACAGGCAACAACAACAACCAACAAGCAACAGCAGACAACAGGAATAGCCAAGAGGCTAAAATGTTGGCTTGGACCACAGTTTAAACTGAGGCTACAGCAGCAATGTCTTTGGCATTGGCTACACAGCTAAATGCGTCCTCCATAAACACACACACACACACACACACACACACACACATAAATATGTACAGTGGGCAAAAAAAATGATGTACAACGAATATTGTATACTCTCACTAAACAAGGAAAGCAATAGGAAATCTAAATAAAATAAAATTTTTAAATAAAAGAAGATCAAAGAGAGAGACAGGATAGTTAATTAAGGAAATCGTAGATAAAATATAGTAATAAATATATAAAATAGTTATAAACTATATAAAATAGGTTTTTCAATGTTTTAAAACCAAGAGAATTCCAAATTTTTGCATTGAATGTTGCATTATAGTCTTCCATAATTCAAGAGAGTATATAGCAGAGCAGAGCAGGGCAGACAACACACGTAAATTTTCAAGCTGGTTGCGTTGCCAGGCACTTTGTGGCATCAATTTCGAACATAAAAAGAGTGAGAGAGAGAGAGAGAGTGAGAGGAGCGAGCAGCATACAGGCGGTGCAGGAATATAGCAGCGAGGCAAGCAAGCCAGCAAGCAAAGCAAAGGCCCGTTGGCAGCGGATAGATGCAAGAGTGTAGTTAAGGAAGAAGTTGCCACAACAAACTGCAAAGCTTTAAAAAAAAATAAAAAAGAATTTGGTATGCAGTTTGGGGCATGCCAATGGTGCGCTTGCCTTGCAACACTACAGAGAAACAGAGAGAGATTGAATCCTATAGCTTATAGTATGGCAGACCCCTTACCTTACTCCCTTTTTTTTTAACTATAGCTTAAGCTATGAAATTGGCAAGGATTTCTCTGTATGTGTGTGTGTGTGTGTGTGTTAGCTTGACTGGCATGCGGCTTTAACTTGTAGTTGTTATTATACATGTGTGTGTGTGCTTGTGTGTGCCTGTTGCTATGTCGCATACTTTCGTGCATTTCACGCGCTTTGCTTTTTCATTTTGTTGCAACAAAAATTTCCTCTCAGTTGTTGTTGTTTTTGTATATACATAGATAGCATTGCCAGTTTTAGCTGCAAAAACAGTTCAAAAACCGCTAAAAATGTGGCGCGCGCTGTTTTAGTTTTATTTTTGTTGTTTGTTTGTTTGTTGTTATACCCTGTAATCATTAAATGTGTTCGTTTGTGCAGCGTATAATTAAGTTGTGAGAGGCACAGATAGCAATAATTTTAATTTTTAATTGTTTAAGAAATTTAATTTTCATATATTTTCATTATTTAAATTATTAATGTTTATAGTATAAATTTCTCTGTAAACATTAAGGATTAAAGAATAAGTTCTTAACAAGCTTTATCGCAGGGTATCTCAGATCTATGTTCTATCGAACTGTTCTTGCTTAAAAATTTCTTCTTCTTGTTGTATTTTGTTGAGTTCGTTGCTTGAGTCTTTCGTTTTTGGCTGCTGTAGCGTCTGCTGCTACTTTTAGCCTTTTGGGCACACACACACTGGACTGGACACTTGGGCTGTCTACCTTTTGTGTCGCAAATGAATTTCAATTTTATGGCCACGCAACGTCAATAAATTTCATCTTTATGCAAATTTTTTTTGTTTGTTTGTGTCTGTTGCTGCTGCCGTTGCTGCTTCTTCCTGTTGCCTTGGCAATTTGGCAACATTGTCACAGCAGCCCAGTGGCCAGTTTTACAAAAGCCTGTGGTTGCCACACAATGGGCGTTGCTTTTTTGTTACCTACAACAGCAGCTTCTGCTGTGCAACTTTGCAACTTTGCAACTTGCAATTCCTTTGACTTTTACTCCTGTTGCTGCTGCTGCTGCTGCTGGTGTTATTTTTAGCTGTCGCATTGCTTGGATTCCAGTGCCGCATTCTTTTGGCTGTTGCCAGCTTTTGTGGTTGTTGTTGTTGCTGTTGCTGCTGCTGCTGCTGCTGTTGTAATCTGTAGACCAACATTTTCTTTTCCATTTAATGTTAATGGCTCATAATCATTATTATATGGCGTTGGGGCTTGTTCGTCGTCTTCATCTGTACGTCGGCCTCTCTCTCTCTCCCTCTCTTAAAACTTGACTTTATATGCCTGGCAACCCTTGCCGCTTGCCGCTTGCCACGCCCGCCTACTTGACCGGCCTTGCAGCCACATGCTGCTGTTGTTGTTGCCCCTGCCACAACTCTGTTCGCTGCGTGCATCTGATAACATCGGAAATTAAAATTCTTTTGGTTTTATGTTGTTGCGTTCTTCTTTTCTTTTTCTTTTTTTGCTGCAGCCAGTTTCGATAAACACACACACACACACACACACACTTGCATACACACATTTATCTCTCTTCTTCTTGTTGTTGTATTTTTTTTTTTTTTGGGTTATTATGGCGTGCCTACTCAAAACCTTTGAAAAAAATAAAATAAAATAAATCTGAAGAATGCCATGGCAACATTTTGAGGCTGCAGCTGTCTTTGACCAGAGTGCTTGCCCTCCCTCTGGCCGCTGCCTATATAAGACACACGAACTTGAGTTCTACAGGCTCAACTTCTGCTGCTGCTTCTTCTTGTTTTTTTTTATTTTTTTTTTGTTAAATTCTTTCTTTCCCTCTTTCTCTGGTCTCTGTCTATCTCTCGTGTTTTGGGCCCAGTTGATGAGCCTTTCAGGCCTGACTGCTTGGCTGCCTGGCTGCCTGGCTGCCGGAATCCCAACGCATTCGAGTCTGTAATTTGTGTTGCATGTGTTTCAAATTGAAGATTTATTTAAACTCCCCTCTCCTGCCACACTCTTGCTCTCTCTCTCTGTGTGTGTGTGTGTGCGTGCGTGTTAATTGTAAGCGCTGTGGAATGCGTTGGAAAATATGTTAATTATTAGGTTTTTGCTGCTGCTGCTGCTGCAGGCCCAAAATGCCCAACGCAGCTTCAGCTCAGTGCAACATACAGGCTGCAGGTTGCTTCACACCTGCTGCTGCTGCTGCTGCTTAGAAGAAGTTGCTGCAGTCCTAGAGATGTGCGCGTGACACGCAGTCCGCTCTGCAACTACTGAATGAAATTTGTTTTATTTTTTTTTTTTGTATTTTTTTGGTCAGCCTGCGACGCACAAAAAGAAATCGCTGCTGCTGCGGCTGTGTCCAGCAGTTTTGACTTTGACTTTGAGTTTTCGTCTTTGACTTGGGTTTCAGCTGCCACAACTTGGCTTACCTGTCGCTCCGCAACATTTCTACCTGTTTTTTGTTGTATTTTTTATATTGTATACTCTATACAGTTGATCGTGGCATATACACTTTATACGGAAAGTTGATTTTTTCTTTAGAAAACTTTACGTTTTAGTGTATTTGAAATTCGTTATTTAGATTTTGTTTCGTTTTTTTTTTGGGCTTGGGCTCTTTGGTATGCACTGGCTCCCAGCTATAGCTACAGCTTGGACTTGGTCTCCGTTGGGGCCTCGTCATTGATAGGCACTTATTCGGACGCTGATGATTATTATGATATTGTTGCTGCTGCTGTTGTTGCTGTTGTTGCTTGTATGTGTGCCCACATATTTCCATTCCATTTTTTTCTCTCTCTTCTTCTCTTTTTGCTGCTGCTCATAATTATTATTTTTCATCTTGTGGCTGCTGTTGCTGTTGCTTTTGCTGCTTCATTTCGTATGCAGGAATTCCAATTTTTCGTTCGATGATGAAGTGTGTGTTGATTTTGTTTTTGAAGCATGCAACCGACAACAACAACAACAACAGCAGCAGCATCATCTTATGGACCCATTCCGATACTCGAGCACGCGGCATGCCCTTGGGCCAAGTGCCCAACTCCAAGACGGGAACTAAACTCAACAGAAACTTGGACGACACACACACACACTGAGAGAGAGAGCTGACAACATGACGTGGACGTGTCGTCATCATTCCTGTTGACGTCAATGGATTGCTTGTTTGTTGCCTGACAAACTGATAGGAATTTTTTTATGTCGGTGTCGAGAGGAGGCGGGCAGAGTTTTGGATATTTTTTTTGGGTTTTTTTTTTGTCGAGTTTAAACGAAAGTTCATTTGAAATTTTGATTTGTTGTGACCTTGTCTGCAAAGTGAATGTACTTAAGATGGGGAAAGAAACCTTAAAAATTTGATTTTATTTATTAATAAGAATGTCTTTGGCTTTATTTAATATATTCTTTATCTTTCTATCGTTCCAGATGGCGAGTACATGTTTGCAGATCCCGAAAGCAAGCTCTCCAAATATGGTCCAAAGAGCTGGCGTTCCTCACACACCCACGTAAGTCTCGAAAACTCTTTTCGAAACTCTTTTATCGATAACTAAAAGTTGATTTTTCTTTTTGCTGGATAGGGTCTGGATGCCAATGGACGTCCTCTGCTGGAGCTACACTTTCGTGTGCAGTTCTATATAGAGAGTCCGTTCATGCTGAAAGATGAGACATCCCGACATAATTATTATCTGCAGCTGCGGCACAATGTGTTGCAACGTGAGTTGCCACGCGATCATGCCGAACAGGCGCTGGTGTTGCTTGCTGGCCTCGCGCTGCAGGCGGATCTTGGTGATGCACCCACAATTACAACAGCAACAAACACATCAGGAGCAGCAGCTGCAGCAACAACCACAACAACTACAAACCAACATAACCCAAAAGAACCAAAGGAGGAGGCAGCTGGCTGTATCGAGGAACCCTTGGCTGGCACCTCACGCACCACAAGCCGATCGACAGCGATGACCACAACGCTGCCCAAGATACGTAAGCGTTTGAGTAGTTACAATGAGCGCATGCTACGTCTGTCCACCTATGTCAGTTCCACCTCCAACAACAGTCAAATAATAAAGCGAGGAGGCGGTGGTGGAGGAGGAGCAGGAGTAGGCATAGGAACATCCAATGTGCCAATGCCTGTTGTCTGTTCAACAACTACGGATTACTTTCGTCTGGAGGATTATTTGCCGGCGGCATTGCAAACAGCAAGGGCGAAGAGTGCACTGCGTGCCTGTCATCGTGAGCACCAGGGATTGGCAGCTGCCGAAGCGGAACTGTTGTACATCCAACAGGCGTGTGCACTGCACGAGACCATCAATGCGCACACGTTTCGCATGCGGTTGGCCAAGAGCGAGGCGGGTGCAGGCAGCGCTTGGTTTGTGATCTATGCCAAAGGCATTAAGATACTGGATGGCGGAGTGGCCAGTGACCCGGCAACATTCCTCTGGCCCAACATAACGAAGCTATCGTTTGAGCGCAAGAAGTTCGAGATACGTTCAGGAGAGAATCGGATCACACTGTACGCATCGTCGGATGAGAAGAACAAACTGTTGCTCACACTCTGCAAGGATACGCATCAATGGAGCATGAAGCTAGCTGCACGCCTGAAGGAGGTCAGCAAACAGGAGGAAGAGGAAGCGGAATCGCATTGCCTGCATGCCAGCTATGCCTGTTCCCGCAGTCTACTATTGCCGTACAAGAGCAAGAATGAGCAACGTATCTCGGTCATCTCGAGCACTAGCTCCAACACAACATCTGGCATTGTCAGTGATCGTGTGCACTCCGAAGATGAGCTGGAGATTATGATCAATACACCGCCAGCACCGCTAGCTGCTCCCTCCACGGAAAGTCTGGCGTTGGCCCATCTGCTGGACCGGCCCAGTGTCAGTCGACAGACCTCGTCGGTAGGTCAAATGTCGCTCAAGGATCTGGAGGAGCAGTTGGCTGCCCTGAGCGTCAGTGTAAGCGTACGAGCCACAGAGATAGTTTCCAGCAGCATCGCCAATTCCAACAGCAGCAACACAGCCACGTCCTCCAGTCAACGCACAAACAATAATGCCAATGCCAACGATTCTTCGACAACGACCACAGATTCGCCCAGTTCCCAGCATAATATTGGTTCCCAGTGCTCCTCGACATGCAGTACAGTGGTTGTTACTACACCACCTGCACCAGCTGCACCCGTACACTCCACATCGTCTAGCCTGGAACTAGGCTACAGTCACACCGCACAGAATTCCAATGCAGATGAGTTCCTGGCCAACTCTAGCCGAGATGAAACAGAGAGTGTGTCTGGTGTCTCGGGCGTTTCGGGTGTCTACACTCTGGCGCATGGCATGGCACCACCCACGGAAACCTCCGGTGTTTACACCATGCACAGCAGCGAACTCACCGGACAATCCTCTGAGCTGGCCGAGTCCGAAAAGAGCTCTCACTATGGAATATTCCAGCCGGCGAAGCGAGAAAATGAGAACAGTCATGCGCCCAGTCATTCAGTGGACGGTGGAAGTGGTGGCGCTGCGGGTGGTGCTCCTAAAAAGTGCTCTGAGTTCCGTCTGCGCTCTGACTCCAACATCAGCACGAGCAGCTCTTTTCGCGGCGATGGCAGCGATCCCACAGATAACAAGCACAAGCTCCTCTCAGCGGATGAGTTAACCAATTTGATTGTCGGCCGCGGCACTTATCCTAGTCGCAAGACGGTTTCCAGTACCCTACACTCGGATTGTGACTACGTGACGTTGGAGACGGACGAAAGTGTGGAGGAATTGCAGCCGGAGCTGCCACCTGCACCGCCGCCGTATAGTGCACGGCACGAGAAGACCGGTCTGTGTGGCCCACCGGTGTCCAAGCCAGAGGTTGTTCCTGTGCCAGTGCCACCGGCTCCAGTGCCTGCTCCGCCGCCTCCAGCACCTATTGTTGCAGCCCCTGTGGTAGTCGCAGAGCCACCACCACCACAACCGCCACCACCCATTGCTGCCCTCAGACGCCGTGATCCACCACCTTATCCAATTGGCATGAAGCCACGACCCACTTCGCTTATCTCAGTGGCCTCCTCGGCTGCTCCAGCGCCCAGTGCCGCCGGCTCTATGAGTTCCTTAAAGTCAGAAGAAGTCACCGCCCGGTTTATTACCACACGACCCCAGATAAGCATCCTGAAAGCGCATACCAGCCTTATCCCAGATGGAGCCAAGCCCAGCTATGCAGCACCCACGCACTACTCCTCGGCTGCCTCATCCAGTGGCTCCGTGTGCAGTCATCAGCTGTCGCAGCAGTCGCTACACAACTCCAACTATGTAGGCGGCTCTCAGGCATCACTACACCATCCGGCCCATCATCGTCATTCCGGTTCGGCAGCCATTGGCATACCCATTGTTCCTTACGGACTGCACCATCACCACAAGAGCAGCGCTTCCCTGCATCACCAGCAGGCGCCACCTCCTCAGCAGGCCTGTGTGCTGCTGCCAGTGATCAAGCCACGTCAGTATCTGCCACCGCCACCACCCAGTCTACCCCGGCAACCGCCACCACCGCCGCCACCTGCGACGCATGGCCACTTGGCCGGCATCTATAGCAGCCAGTTGGCGGCCAGAAATCAGCTGGAGCTATATCAGCAGCAGATGTACAGTGATGTCGACTATGTCATCTATCCCATACAGGATCCGGCAGTTAGTCAGCAGGAGTATTTAGATGCAAAGCAGGGTTCTCTGCTGGCTGCTATGGCTGCCCAGGCACCGCCACCACCTCGTCATCATTCCTATTTGGCCTATCCTGCCGGCTGGGATACGTGCAAGGGACACGCCATCTATCGAAGCACACCCTATCTGCCACTGGCCCTGTCCAGTGCCCATTCCAGATATCCCTCGACGCAGAATCTATCGGATACGTATGTACAGCTGCCAGGCGGTGCCGGCTATTCGCCGCTATATTCTCCGTCGATGGCCAGCCTGTGCAGCTCCTATGAGCCACCGCCACCACCGCCATTGCATCCGGCTTTGGCTGCGGCCGCTGCAGCAAACGCTTCCAGCCTCTTTGCACGATCGCGATCAGACGATAATATTCTGAATTCGCTCGACTCGATGCCGATGCCCAAAGTGAAGCGTTTGCCGCCACCGCCGCCGCCACCGTATGTCAATCGGCTTAAGAAACCACCAATGCCGGCGCCCAGCGAGCAACCGCCGCCAAGTAAGTAGCAACTATAACTTCAATTTAATGGATTTCCGAACTAATTTTATTTCCTTTTATAGTTCCCTCAAAGCCACATCAGATGCCAAGCCTGAGTATGCTGCCTCCACGCAAGCCACTTACCCTGAATCCGCACCACGCCAATAGTCCACTGCTGAAGACCTCCAGTGGTGCTCAGTGGGCTGGCGAACGACCCAAGCCAGAATTTGGTCTAGGTTTCAATCGGAACAGCACCAATAGCATTCTAGCCCAGCTACAGGCCTCTGTGGCTGCTGCAAATCAATCTGCAGCTCTTGCTGCTGCCCAGGCGCATCAATCTACCAATCCGCTGGACATTGCACTGCTGCGAGAGAAGAGCAAACATTTGGATTTACCGCTCATCTCGGCACTCTGCAATGATCGTTCACTGCTCAAGCAGACCAAGGTGAATGTAACACCAGGTGGAGCCACTACTAGTTCCACCAACACCAACACCACCACTAGCTCGAGCGGTAGCAGCAGCAACAACAATAGTGCTAGCAAATCCTTGGCCCCAGCACAAAGTCAACAACAGTCAGGAAATGGAAGCAACTCAACGGGAACTCTAAACAAAGGACGCAAAACTGCGGCCATTAGTCATCGGCATCCGCAGGATAAACTGCCGCCGCTGCCCGTGCAGCTGGCCGAAGCCAACAACTATGTTATGGATCCCGCTGTGGTGGTAATGAAGCATCATCACAAAAGCTACAACTCGCAACAAACGCAACAACAAACACAAACGCAGACCTAAGCGGGCAGAGCAGGCACTCTTTACTTTAGTTTAAACAGAGATTGATGATTGTATAGTGGTGATGTATGATCGTGATGTATGATGGTGTTGTGGTGATGATGATGTGATTGTATGGTGGCATGTGGCATGTAGAGAAACGCTTGTGTGACGAGTTCATATCGATCACAGTATGTTTTAAACGGCTGTAGTTCAAGTTGCAGGCAATCAATCGAAACAATCAATCAATCAGGCATGCTTCCAGCTACTATAGAATTTCAGAGCATTTTTATAATTCCCAACTAGTGCAAACGAAAACAACGAACCTCAAATATGCATTCAAGTTAATACAGAAGAAACACAAGAACCCAGTCTAGTCAAGTTAGGTATGGGAAAATGAGAAAATAAAAAGAAAGAAAACTTTTCTAATTTAAAAACAGGAGAACAACAACAACAACAAACGAATAATAAGGGAAGCAACAATACTCAAGTATAAAATACAAAACTATTTACTTAATTACATTAACTAACAACTTAGACTTTACATACATATATAGTATATAGACAATAAACAAACTGAGGACAGTTTGACAAATAGGCAACTCAGACGAGAGCGCTGTCAACACTTTGTTTAATACTTAAACATACATCGTATATACATACATATATATATGTTAGATAGGCCTTAAAATTGCGTTTTAACTTAAACTGAGAACTAACTACTTCCGCCCAAACAAACTGTGATTGATTTTTTTTTTTTTTTTTTTTGTAAAAAAAACATATATTTTATAAACAATTAATTTTATAGTCAAAAGAAAAAGATCAACAAATTAATATATATATATATATGCTAGATACTCGTACAAGCGCCATGCACTCCGCCCCAGTTCACTCAACAATAACAAGAAAACAATCATCGAGGAGCTGTTATACAGCTCTCTCGCACATACACATCAAGAGAGAGCGCGCGCGCTTATGCTCTTGTGAGCGAACAAGCGAGCGCTCTCACACTCCCCTGTTTACAGTCTCGTTTTGTATTAAACTAAAGAATTTTTTTGTTTTATATGTAAAGAGTAAGCCAACTCGAAATGCCATTTATAATAATTTGTTAATTGTAATAATTGCCTAGGCCTTGCCCCACCGTTTGTTTTATTAATTATTGTATTTTATATTTTATTTTATTTTTTATTTTGCGAGTGAGAGCGTGCGCCAGACGCTTCTGTTTTTTTATATATTTTTTTTAATATTGATTTTGATTCTGATTTTGTGTTTTCTTTTTTTTTTTTTCAATTAAGTTGATAATGATTTTGATTAATTATACATCCTGAGTGTGTGTGTGTGTCTAAGTGTGTGTTGTATTGTTGCTATTTAGCTGTTGAACACAATAATTTGCGTAGGTTTTTCTTAGCCTAAAAGCCTATGGCTAAATGTCCAAGTGTTGCAGCTATAAAACAACAAGAACAACACACTCGCTCTCACACACACACACACACATACATACATATATATACTTGCATTGCAAATCTATATATTATCAAAATCGGCCATATATAGTATATATAGAGCTATAGCAAACACATACATACACATATGTACATAGCCTTCAATGTCTTTGGACGCTGAAGTGCTATCAAAATATCCTGGCAACTGTTTTGTTTTGTATTATGCAAGCCAGTTCCAACAATATAGATTAACTATCTTATACTATACGTTTATGTACTATATATTATATAAAATGAATAATAAAAATCATGATTAATAAGTTTTTCTTGTTTTCTTTTCGTTTATTAATATACATATATCTTATCTAAGAAATTTGACTAAATTCAAAAATGAAATACAAAAACCTTAAGCAAATTGACAATGCTCAAGGGAATGCTGACGTACAAAACACACATTGTTATTGTTACATAATATAATAATATATAAGATAAATTTGTATCACAAAATTTGTCTGGTATACTGATAAACCAGCAAAGGTCTGTCTATGGGCCTAGTTAACATACATACATATAACAATAATGGCAACTGGTTAACAAACAAACAAACATTTATCTTCTTCTGGGGTATAATAGGGGCGGACTGACTATAATACAAAAAAATAGAACTAGAGCAATTAACTTGTTCTGGCACTTTGGCTTTGTCTGAATCTCAAAAATTAGTTGGTTAAAATGGCCTCATCTTCGACAGGACGTCGCCCTCCCCAGCCTTTCGTAATGGTTAAAGCAACGCCTGTTATCAAGAAGATCGCTCCAAAGCAAATAGCCGCAATGCCAAAGTAAAAACCATAATCTGATAGATTGATTGCCAGCTGCAAGAGAAGAGTGTAAATGGAAATTCATTTCAACTGGAGTACGGCATAGACTTACCTTCACCCTGGACGCCAGCTCTGGACTAAGCTCAGCAACTTGATCAAACCAAAACATGGGCATCAAGACCTTTTGGATTCCACGATAAATGCTGCAGATTACAAAACAATGAAAACAAATATCTTAAATAATTAAACAATGATTAACTTACTCATAATCATCATCGGGCTCCAGCATCATGTTGATTTGAATGCGTCCATGCACCTGTAAGGGTGCACCTGTTATTGGCTCCACAGCCATTATAAACTCATGTATTGACTTATCCGGTTTCAGGCCTTCAACGGCATTCAAATATGATTCATCTGCTAAATAAAAGTGTGGAAATGACGAATAAATTGGTGCCTTATCGCGACAGGTCTTGCATTCGACTACACCCGTCTTGGGGCACTCATCGAGTCGTGGATCACAGAAACATTGTTGATTGGGATAATTTTCACCCGAATCTAAAGTCTCTTCGGTGCCGACCCAACGTGTGGCAGTCAGACCATGTCTCTCCAGTGTACCCTGTGGCCGTAGATTCATAAAACGACATGCATCTGTGGCAAATATGGTAATCTCATCATTGACATTCATTTTCGGTGGGAATAGATCACCAGTGGTGCCATTAACAATTCCACATGGGCTATCATAGAAACCCGTCTCATTCTTGCCATTCCAATGGGTTAAACGTCCCATATTTGATATATCATCAGTGCCCGTGTGTATCGTAAATAATCCATCGTATTCCAATGAACCATTACGATCAGCAAGCCAACCGAACCGTGTATACGGAATATCAATTTTACTTGTATTGAATAGATTCAAAAAATCGGTAAGATCATCCTGATAACCATCGAAGATCCATTCATGCAGCGGCTTTGTTGTATACAACATACCGCCCTCATGGTTCAGCATAAAATTAATAATCTTCTTGACAAACTTATTCTGATGCCTCATCTCATCGGCCACTGTGGCTGTTATCGCATGAGCCGCTGTTATCATATCGTGGAGTGTACCATTTGACTTCTCCTCATCGAAGAACCATGTACGACGCTCATAATATGCCACAGTGGCATTCTCGTAGAATGTGAAATTCTCCTTTTTATGCTTCTCGAGAAATACATATGGTCCCATTTCATTGAAACGTGGCTTTATATTCGGATTATGTATATCCTCTGGATTGGTCCAATTAAACATATAGAATTTTAGATAAATGGGTATAGGTGCCTCCAGCCAGCTGTCATAGGTATCGGTACCTGGCTCCAGTTTCAAGCCCTTAAAGAAGGAAAATCCATTATTAACTGCAAATTGATAATATAATGATTTCTACTCACATTCTCCACAAGTTTCTCAGCTAAATCGGGCCAAAGCGTCACTGCCAATATGCCCAAAATCACAAAAACCGATCCAATGCCAAAGACCCAACTCTTTCGTTGAGTTTCTCCACAACATTTGCAACACATGATGAACAATATTAAATTAATTCAAGTTGCTTAGACAATGAACTGCATCTACGGGGTTTAAAAAAGAACAATTTTTGAATTATTATTGCGTTTATATAATCTATTATAGCTTATATGTATGCCATAAACATAATCTATCAGAAGATAATCGGGGAATTTTAATATACTTATTTTGTAGCCCCCGTGCGAGCCTTATCGACTACTTCAGTTTAAAATCCCTATAAAAGTATTACTTCAATTTAAATAGTAGTTACTCGATATCTGTGTTAATGGACGTATCCGTCATAAATTGAGATTAACAACTAGTTGACGTCGATAAATAAATATATGTATATTCAAGTGCTCTTGAACCTGCACTTAACTAATCTTTCTTTCTTCTTTTTGGTTAATAGTTTTAAGGCAGTTCTTTGGCTTCCCAAAGTTCAGTTCTTTTGTGTGTTAGTTCTTTGTTTAAAAAATATTAAAAATTGTTTTGCTGCTTGGAACAATACTCGATAATCGATAACATCTAACTTCTGCCTTCTTACTTACATACACTTTGCGAGCAGAATACAATTCACAAGCGTACGCCTTCAGTGTCCAGCAACTACTGCGGTTACGCAGGCTACCACTCGGCTTGCTGTATTTTTATTGTAGCCACTGCTGTGGTTAATCAGTGGTTAATGCTAATCTTTAGTCTGTATAATATACAAATTATATGAAGTCGATAGTGTAAACAAGTAAAGTTACTCAAGTCTGACTATTCGAACGACATTTTAATGGATTAGAATTCAGTGCACACAGCACACAAGCTAGAAACTTAATAATTTTATACATTTCTCGCTCGCTGATGGTGAAAGTCCGCTACCTTTGGGCTTACGATCAAATTCCAAGTGTATTTGGGAGGCGAAAGTTAAGATCAAAGTTTAAAACTTAAGATTTTATTTAAATTTTTCAACTCCACTCTAATAAAATTAATGAAATTGGAAGCTAAATAACTACAGCAACACATTGCCGGGTATCAAATTATTTCATATCTTTCGAAATGGGCATGTTTGCGCTATGTTTAGACAAGTTCTGTGCCCATTATGGACTCTGCTAGGGGTACGAATATATATAAACATTGTTAAGGGTTTTATTTATAGCTTAACTATGATAAGATATGCATACCAACTAAAGTTATTTAACGATTAGCGGCAGTAAAAATATAATACATGTCAATAGATTAGTTAACAACTGATACTAATCCAAAGCGGTTTACGCTAATAATGCATATTATTTGCAAATGAACTACTTTATTAAAAATATATATAATATATGAACAAATATCTTTGGGCCTTTGTGCATAAATGACACAATCATCAAATATGTTCGCGATATTATATTAGGCGGGATATGACTGTGCGCCCAGCTCCTTTGTTGCATTTTGGTATTCACTGATAACGCCAAAGGCGGTCACACTTTTAATACAAGATAAATGCGCATTCATTGTACGCTTTGAGACGCTTTGGTGATCACGTCATTGAAGCCTAGTTTGAAAACATGATTCATTTAGACTTTAGTTAAGTGTCTAAGCATTGTATTTGTTTGTATGCAGGGTCAAAAAGCTTTATTAACTATAGTCGCAGTATTGTTGTAGTATTACTCACCAGTTTATTGACAATAATACTTTATAAACAAAAGCTTTTTTTTTTGCATGAACACAGTTGGTTTGCTATCTTGTTGTTGTTCGTCTGTTTGCATATAAATTTATACGATATTAATTGTTGTTATAGCAATGCGTTTAATTTATTGTTTTAAGGCACTTTCGTTAAAGCCACTGGCCAAGCAAATGGCCAACGAACTACGCTGCAGGTGGTTGAGAGAGCCCGTCAAGAATGCGCGTTTTTATTTTTTTTGCAAGTTTCAATTGGCAAAGCACTTATGGACTAGTGATGGGAGCGTGCGACGCAGTACAAACAGCTGACAATATATCGATAACATTTTGAATTATGCAAATTGGTTCTAAATATGTGGCGGTCTTTTGAAATTTGTATTTAGTTGCTTATAAATTGGGTAGAAAGTGTAAATATAATAATTATTTAGTTGGCATATTTATTTATTATATATTATAATAGTTTATAAATAGTTGACATAGCTTTTATAATTAAAAATTGAATTTACTTGCTATTCACAATTCATATGCAGCGTGACCGTAGTATTTTCAATAAAAATACTAAAATTCTAAACAGCTGGCATTGCGAACAGAGTGGCAGCACCGCCACGCCGGCTTCGACCAATCAACGAACACCACGATACACACATACAAACGCAAATAGGTTTTTAGAAGGTTTTTTTTTTGTTTTTTTGCCAGCCTTGTTGTTTTGACGTGCTCAATTCATTCATAATTCATTAGAGCAGCTAGTTACAGACAATGTGTAATTGAATAATCCTTAAAAATACTAAATAGACAAAAGAGCGAGAGAGAGAGATACAGAATGCAGCTCATCAAGAGTGTATTGTTGGTGCAATTGATGCTCTTCCTGCTGGACGAGGCGCTTGCGGGTCGAGATTTCTATAAAATTTTAAATGTAAAGAAAAGTGCAAACACAAATGAGATTAAGAAGGCGTACAGGCGATTAGCCAAGGAATTGCATCCGGACAAGAACAAAGATGATCCGGATGCATCAACAAAATTCCAAGATTTGGGCGCTGCCTACGAGGTGCTGTCCAATGCGGATAAACGTAAAACTTACGATCGTTGCGGCGAGGAATGCCTGAAAAAGGAGGGCATGATGGATCATGGTGGCGATCCATTCTCTAGTTTCTTTGGCGATTTCGGTTTTCACTTTGGCAACGGTGATCCACATCAGCAAGATACGCCCCGCGGTGCTGATATTGTAATGAATTTGATGGTATCCCTGGAGGAGCTCTATTCGGGCAATTTTGTGGAAATAGCGCGTAATAAGCCCGTAATGAAGCCTGCATCGGGTACAAGGAAATGCAATTGCCGACAGGAGATGGTTACCCGCAATTTGGGTCCAGGTCGCTTCCAGATGATACAGCAAACCGTTTGCGATGAGTGTCCCAACATCAAATTGGTCAATGAGGAACGTCTGCTGGAGGTAGAGGTAGAACAGGGCATGGTCGATGGCCAGGAGACACGCTTTGTGGCCGAGGGTGAGCCGCATATTGATGGCGAGCCAGGAGATCTCATTGTACGTGTACGACAGATGCCACATGAACGTTTCCTGCGCAAAGAGGATGATCTATATACGAATGTGACAATAAGTCTGCAGGATGCACTCATAGGCTTTAGCATGGAAATCAAGCATTTAGATGGACACAGTGTGAGCATCACACGAGAGAAGATCACCTGGCCTGGGGCACGCATACGCAAGAAGGGCGAGGGTATGCCCAATTTTGATAATAATAATTTAACCGGAAATCTCTACATAACCTTTGATGTGGAGTTCCCCAAAAAGGATCTGACTGATGAGGACAAGGAGGGTAAGTTATCAAAAACTTAACCTCAACTTAAATTTATACTAATTTGAGTATTTTTTTTGGTATTTTTTCTCTCTGCAGTTCTCAAGAAAATACTCGACCAGTCATCCATCAATCGAGTGTACAATGGACTGTGAGGCTGTCATTGAGCACGCATCAGGGCTATACATTAAGTAGTATTTATTCTAAATGTGTGGACTTCGTTGAAAGAAGTTGTGCGTGAAAAAAAAAATTTAAATGTAGTCTAGCAACTGTAAATTAAATCAATTCGGGGTCGTTCCATGCCACAACTACAGCTTACAAAAAAAATGAACAGAAAACAAAAAACAAAACAAAAAAAACTAAAAATAAATATATAAACTTAATATAGAGTTAAACGTGTGTACGCCATTTATAAATCAAAGCAGTATTTTTGTTAGATTTAGCACATTTCCTGTTTGCCTAGCTGGCAACGCCAACAACAGCTGTCAAATGGAGCGCAGGACAATCAAAGGAACAGAAGAGTCATAGAGAGAGAGAGAGAGCTGCCCGTTTGCGGGCTAAAGAGCGCAGACATTTTCCGTAGTGTGAACGCAAAGCAACGTTTTGTAGCTTTTATTTAAAACAAAACGTAAAATAAACTAAAACTATAAAATTATATACAAAACGATCCTTAAATATATGAAATTTAAATTGTATAACGTTCATTTCAATTGCTTATTTGTTATTAACGACCGTTGTTTGACCGTTAAAAACGAACCTAACCTAAAAAAAAAATATTTAATTGAAAATTAATATTAAAAATTCAAGAGCAACAAAATTTTTTGGGCAGCAGCAATTTTCGCAAATAGATAATGAATGTCGCCTGAGTCGCCCACAATTCGAGGTGAGTGTTGGAAACAGTTTACAGTTAATTTTTGAGCATAGCTAAGTAACGGTAACGTTTAACAGTAAACGCCTCCCCCCCCCGTCTATATCCCTCTCCTCATACAATGCCCGCCGCCCCCTTGGGAAGCAAACTTATCGATTTTCTCGGCGTGTACACGCCCGCCCCACATTCTGTTGTTCTTTTATTATTTTACTTCAAGTGACCCAAAAAATAAGTAACCCAAGAGGGTGAGAAGGAGTCCGCATGGCTATATGGTGTGAGTAGCGTGTCGAAGCGAAATTCTAAATGTGACCAGACGGCGTTTGTTGCGTGCCATTTGACCCGGACACCCGGTAGTTTGTTAGAGGGCGGTATTAATATACATACTATATAGACGTAATTAATTGACTAGTTGGTCACTAGGTTCTGGCTAACCCCAATTAAGCAGAACTGAAGCCATAAACTCAAACAAAACAATTGTTTATGGTTCGAAATTTAAATTTTCTTCAATAAAAATTTTACTTTCTGTAGAAATCCTTCCACTGAACTCTATTTGATTCGGTTTTGATTTATGTTCAAATGAGTTCAAAGCAAAAGGTTTGGTTCACAAACTTGGAGTTCGGTTTGGGTTTGTGTCTTGGCTAAAAAAAATCAAATTTTATCTCAAATTACAGATTGCACTTGTCCACGCTTTGCTTGATGAGATCCAAGCAATTTGTTTTATTTATTCTATTGCTAATACCATGGCCACCCTCGAATGTGATCAAGATTGTCTGCTCCCGAGATAACAGTCGTCTGGTGCGCAAAATAGTGCGCTCCAAGTGGACGCCCATATTGGATAAGCATCAGGTGAGCCTCCAAAGGAGAAGCAGGAACAACTGATCTTAACTTTATTTATATCATTTGTCAGGTTAAATTGCCTTTGGATTGTCCATTGCATCCGCTAAGAGATGTGTTTGCGCCACGCCAGGAGGAGAAGCAGCGAGATCGTCCCACACAATGGACGTGCCGACGTTGTGGCAAAAGTTTCTACCAGGAGAAATATCTGGATTTGCATTTTGACAATCGTCACAAGTCTATTATCAATGATGTGAGTTCCTTGTTCATATTATTCTGTATTCTGATTCTAATCTTTGGTTCTTGACAGGCTGAGGACGCCGTCTGTTTGGCCGACATGTGCGACATTATGCGCTGCGAGGTATTCCAAACGGAGGATGCATCGAGTCTCAAATTTGGGGATCAACATATTGTCACCGATATAGAAGTTTGGGGTGACTCTCTGGGTCAGAATTCCGCATTGGCCAAAGCGAATGCCGCATACTTGAGTTTAATACCAAGGTAAGTGTGTCAGAGCAAGGCTGATGGGCTCCACTGACCACATCCTGTCCATTTTAGAACTTCCACATTGAGTGCCACGCGTGCAGCCAAAGTACAAAATCGTCAATTAATCCAAGAGAAGCCAAGCCAAAGCAAGGAGCTGCCATCGTCTAAGGCCGCCGCTGATGATAGTACGTCGGCCAAGCCCAAATCAGCTGGCGAGAAGCTGCTAATGAAGCTGAAAGAGCTTAGTCAGGCACACTTGAAGCGTTCGAGTTCAAGCGATTCGGAATCCGAGTTCAAACCCAACGAAACAGACCAACAGGGTGAACATAGTGGCGACAACGATGGTGGCAGCGGCGAGCCTGGCCAGATGAGCACCGATGAGAATACAGACGGGGCAGCTGGCCAGTCCAAGGTGCGTGCCAATTGCAAGGCAGAGGAGCTGAGTAAACTGAAAACACGCTGCGAACAATTACTGCGAAGCTGCATTGGCGGATTACTGTTGTCCATGTCTGATCAGACATTCAAGGAGATGGAGGAGGAGATGAATAAGGCAGTCTGCTGGTATCTAACATGTGATAGATACTGGGAGGATGGGCCATTGGAACCACGTGCCTTTCCCTGGGGTCTCATTGTCATACTCATATTTGTGCTCTCGACGGGCATTTGCTTCTGTTACTACATCATTTGGATACTATTTGAGTAAGTGTTGAGTTGAGCGGAGACTGATGCTCCATTGAGATTGAGTTTGAGCAAACCCAAGTCATTTGTTTCAGCTCCGAAGAAACGACAATCAATGCCAACCATTATATAGGCGTCGGAGCCGGCGGCAGCATATACATGCCTGCCCCGCACCATTATCATGTCGACTATGCCACGCATCACGACCTGCAGCTGGACGCCGGCGGGATACCTGGTCGAACTGTGGACCTACAGCAACAGCAGCAGCAGCAACAGTTGTACTACCAGGAGCAACAGCAGCAACAAGCCGCCAGAGATTTATACCCAGAAACAGTTCAATATCATCGGCACAGTCCGCGCCATTACATCGCCGATCAGCGTCCAGCGGCGGGATCATCGGTGGTGGTGGTGGGCCAGGGTCAGGGTACACCAACATCATCGTCAGCAGGCGTCCGGCAAGTGGGAGTATCCTCCTCCAACGCCAACACACCGCTCCATCATCGTCACTCGACGAGCCTGGCCTACCCACAGGACATTTTAGACCGACGCGACTATACAAGTAGCTCCTCAGCCAGGGGCATTGCCACCAATGTAGTAAGCAGCATGAGCACCGGTGGTGTTGTTGCTAGCGGCGATTTACCACGTCACTATAATACACATCCCCGGCCGCTGGAGACGCGACATCGTCATGTCGGCTCCTCCCAACAATCTTTGCGCGCCTCCTCATCCACGCATGAGATTGTCCAGAGCGAGGTCGGTGGCCAGAATGAGCATTACATCTATGTCACGTATCCGCCGGACTTAAAGAAACGCTATTACGAGTAGCTTGAGCTTTGCGTCGAAGCATTTGAACCTCTGACCAAAGCAGTGCAACGAAACGATACCAAAACAAAAAAAAACATAAAACATAACTAAAGGTTCCATTAATTTGGGGACCCAAACCTAACCCTGAGTTGGTTTTTTACTTTAGCCTGCAAATGCTAGATTTGTGAACTGTGCT
This sequence comes from Dettopsomyia nigrovittata, assembly GCA_037040065.1. Taxonomy (NCBI): domain Eukaryota; kingdom Metazoa; phylum Arthropoda; class Insecta; order Diptera; family Drosophilidae; genus Dettopsomyia; species Dettopsomyia nigrovittata. Next base: position 21,556 of record JBANCX010000136.1, read on the forward strand.
CGTTTTTTTTTAAATTTAATTTTTTTTTTTTTGGAATTCTACAAACAAAAAACGAATAAAATGCAATACTTATTTCTGTATATAATTAATGAATAAAATTTGGCCAATTTGAATTTGCCGCTCAATGGAAAGCATGTTCGTGTGCTTTTCCAACACTGGCGTGCGCACAGCGTTGCCAGCTAGTTGCGCTTAAATGAGTTTGTGACGTCATAAAATAAATATGCCGAATGTTCAGAGTCAAAGAGCAGCAACCAAATAAACTAAATAAAAACAAAATTTGTTTTGATTTTTTTTTTTGTTTGCAATAACATTTACATAAAACATTTATTTCAATTAATATTTAAATTTGCTGGTGTTGCTTGTATTTTCCTTTAGCTATGTACTGTGTTTTGTATGTTTAATTTGTATTTTTTGTATTTTTTTTAAAGACACTCACATTTATTTATGTATATATATGTATATATAGTCACAATCTGGACAGATCGTTTGATGCTTAGGTTCTAAAAAAGAAAGTACAATGACAAAAACTATCGAAATGTACACCGCCTATATAAATATAGGGGAATAAAAATTTGAATTTTTTTTTTTCTGTGTAGAATGGTGTGATGCGATTATACAAATTTCATCGATATTTATCGATATATACATATATAGATTATAATAAATATTCTTTAACATTTATTGGGCTAGCATTTTGCAATTGATTTTAAATATTTTCTCTCTTTTTTTTGTACTAAAATTAAGCGTATTTTACTTTATTTACTAGTATTTGCTTGAAAAAAAATTGCACAAAATTCTTTTCGTTTTTTCTTTATAAAACATTTATATATATTATTAGACAATTATATACTAGATAAAGTTTATACCATTTTTTACTATAAAAAATTTATAAATTTTTGTTGTTGTTGGTCCTTTGGAATATGTTGCAAGAGAAATGACATCAAAAATGTATTTTTTTTGTATTTTTTTTTTAAATATTAATATTTTTTCAAGTGTTTTAGGTGGTTTTTTATATATATTTATTTATAATAATATTATTATTCTTATGTTTTTAACGTACTATATTGATTAGGTTCGTTTTGGTTAACTATCAACCGTGATTTCAGGCACTGCCCTTGACAAAAACAAAAATCAAATTTAAAATTGTTATGAACTTATATAAGCCAGCGATATAAACTAATAATATTCGTTATGGAACGCTTATAGACCGAAACAATAATATTTATTTTTAAATAAGAATTTAGAAACATTTCTTGATTTTATATTAACGATAATCTAATGTATATAATATAAAAAATTAATGTGAATGTTTAAAAATGCAGGAAAAATGAAGAAAAATCTCTTTTTTCCCCGACTTCTCTAAGGCCTAACCAGCTTTTAATCTATTTAATTTAGATATTTTATTCTTTTAAATTAAACAACTTCCATTAAACTTACAAATTTTTTCCACTAAAGCAACAAAAACAAGTCTTCGCACAACAAAAGAACAAAAGAACAAACAATTCTCTAAACAGTCTAACAATATTATAAATTATTTCTAAATTTTTATACAATTTTTTGATTGATTTTCTTTTTGTGTTTTTTTGGTCTAGGCTGCATTTTGGTAGCTACGCATATTGCAAAGGCAAAACATAACTTAACAAAAAAAAAAAAAAGTTTAAACTTAAATAAAACAACAACAACAAAGGCTTGGGCTTGGGCGAGGGTTGGTTTAATGGTCAAAATACATTATTGGCCATCAACTTGACTTGTTGTTGTTGTTGTCATAATTGTGCTGTTGCCGTTTGTTGTTGTTGTTGTGGGCCATTTGGCTAACACGCAAAAATAATATTTAACTAAACGAGGGTGGCCTAAAAAGTACATTAAATGAAATTTAAAATACAAATTTTAACTAGTTTGCTCAAACTCCATATACAATTGCAACTGCTTAAACCACCCTCGCTTATATCCTTATCTCTATCGGAATCTGCAGCAACTTGCATCTAATGCATGTGTCTGTATCTGTGTCTGTGTCTGTGTGTGACCTCTGCTGGCAAGTGCCTCGGGCAACGACTAACGCGCTGATACACTCAACTGATAAAACAAGAATATATATATATATATGTATGTATATGTATATAATATACATATATATCTCTATATTAAACCAGTAAATTATATATATTTATTCACATATATGGCTAAAAATGCTCGATTTAAAAAGCTAATTGCACGCGAATACAACAAACACACAGAGAGAGAGAGAGAGAGAGACAGACACGATATTGTATTAATGGTTTGTATATCGCGTATACGTCATGTTGTACGCCCTTATACATCATATCAATAAAATGCCGAGATTCGAATTAAACAAAAAATGAAATTAACTTTAACACGATATTTTCATGTAAATATTGCACAATTATCTAAAAAATATATACTATATACTATATAATGTACTATATACATGTATAAACTTGATTTAAAAACTAATTTTTTATAATAATTAAATTAAATATTTAGTAAAATGCCGAAAAAAAAATGTGATTTTCTTTTTATATAAACAAGTCTTTTGAGATTCTCGAAATGTGTGTATGTGTGTGTGTGAGAGGGAATGTATGTATGTATGTGTGTGTGGATAATTTGTTTACAAATTTTTATGCAAAATCCATTAGGCACGGCAAATTAAACAAAACCCTTTTCAATCGAATGTATTGAAGCATTAAATCCATTGATTGATTGAGTCTAAAGTCCATACGACCACTAATTAGCCAACAGCTAGGCACGTAGGCTCCTATGGGTCCTTCCATCTGCGTTTTGCCGCCAGCAAGCGTCTTCTTTGGTACTTCTTGAGCACACGGTGTGCATAGTAGAAGCGACTTAGCTTCGATTGCACATACTTGGAGTGTAAATATTTAAGGAATTGCTTTTTTTCGCATATATTTGTATGATTATTTGGTATTACCTCCTCGTGATGTATCATGGGTGTGGAATCGTAGGTGGTTTCTGGCTCTCCAAGTAATTCAATTAGTTGTTCCTCAGATGGTTGTTCGGTTGGTTGCTGTTGCTCGACTACACTCAAAATATTCTCATTCATATCGCATTGAACGACATATAGATCATTGCTATTATTATCAAATATCTCGGCAAGATTAATGAGCACGACATCTTGGCCAGCAACAGATGCTGTGCCGGCCATATCTTTATCGGTAGCAGCTGCCTCACAGTCCTCTGGATCGGAGGCAACACCAATCTGTTGATACATTTCGGCTAAGGCTTCTTCGACGCTCAGCTCACGTGGCTGCATTGGTTCGACTTCCACTTGGTTAATTGGTTGGGTACTTATCACTAATTCTCTAGTTTTTAAGGAACTATTTAAGGCAATTTCACTAAGGTCACTTAGCTTTGGTACTGTGTTGTTACTATTATTGGTGGTGGCCACCTGGTTCTCCTTCTCTTTCTCCTGCTCCTGCTCCTGTTCATCGTTATCGTTATCGCTTTCCAAAATCTGCTTTAGCTTGGCTATATCATTATTCGATACTTGCTCCAAGGATAATGTCACAGCATTGTTTTCGATAACTTCAGTTAGAGGCTTTGGTGCCGTTGCGGCTGGTTGCTGTGACAGCTCCTTTTCTAAGGCCGCAAACTCATTGAAATCACTTTCCTCGCCGGAGCTACTCCCGCTGCTGGATGAATCCTTAGCCTCGTTGGCATGATGTTCATCGCTCGAACTGCTCGATGATGATGATGATGATGAGGAACTTGTTGAGGATGAAGTTGAAGAGGAGGATGACGACGAGGATGATGACGATGACGTTGAGGCTGATGATGATAAGCAGATGACACTGGCAACTGGTTGTACTGGTTCCTGCGCATTAACTTCATCCTCCATGTTGTTGTGCAGCCAACGTTGTATTTCCAATTGCTTCAATTGCTGTGGATTAGATGACGTTTCACTTGGAACTGCAGCTGTTACTTCAACTGGATCAGGTTCTGGATCTACGCTTAGCTTGGCTTTAGGCGATAGATTCGTGTTTTCCACATCATCGAAACCCTTAAAGCTGTCCAACAAATCAACAGAATGCATCGTATGATTGGATTCATCGCCCGTTTGCTCTGCTAGACAACTCAATGGCTCAGTCTTCTCGGGTTCAGCATCCGCTTTTGCACTTTCCACTCCCAACTCTCTCATGGCAAAGCCACTCTTTATGACCGTCTCTCGTCCGGATTTGGTATCTATGGTAGGGCTACCACGACAGACATTGGAATTCAAAGCCGAGACACTTAAACCCTTTAAACTGGGTGGATTTTGTAGCTTCTCTGCTGCTGTTGCATATTGTTTAGCTGATTGTCGCTTAATCAGCGGCAAACGACGCTCCTTCCTCAACGACAATTGACGTCTCATGCGCTGCAACCGTCGACTCCGGACCCGGGCCAAAGCATATCTACGGCGCAATAGTTTCATTGCTCTAAAGTAGAAGCGATGCTTGATCTTGGGACTCTCGAATTCAAGAATTTTCAGCATTTTAATGCGATTGCGACGTCGTCGCGCCAACAATTTGCGACTCGCTCGGGCCGAAGCTTTGGGTGACAACTGCACAGGAGTCGGCAAAGGCAGCGATATGGGAGAGATCGGTTTGATGTTGGTTTCCTCAGTCTCTACATTCGTTGTTGTTGTTGTTATGTCTGTTGTTGTTGGTTCCGTTGTCTTGCGCTTACGTTTATAGAACTTGAAGCGTTTGGCATGCTCCCGATATTCGCTGTCATCTGGAGGATTCACTTCGTTGTCGCTGTCGCTGCCTTCGATCTTGTGTATGAAGGTCTCGTACTCTTTGGCGAATGTAGATTCATTGGAGTTACTGCTGGTGGCCTGGTCGAACTCAATGTTAGCTGGTTCACAGGTTGCAGGATTACTTTCCAGTATGGGACTAGGCAGGGATTCGGATACGGGCAGAGGCAGGCTCATAGGTAAAGGTTTCTCCTCAATCATTGGCTCACTGAGTATCTCAGCGAGGGCTGTGTCACTTTCAGTAGCTTGAGGTTCATTGACTTCTAGGCTATTAGATTTCTTCAGACGCATTTCATCCAATTCTTTCTCTACATCGAAGCTAGCAAATGTATCCTCGACATGCCCCACGTTGGGCGCCATTGAGCTAACACTTGTCGTCTTCTCGTGATGATCGATGATAATGTCCGGCAAATTCATCGACTGGCACTGATTCAATTCAACGCTCACCTGATGATGATCCAGCACAGCTGTAGCCACCGGACCAGCTGGTGGCAATGTCTCGTACATAAAGCTGGACTGTACAATTGGAGCAGGCGCAGGAGCCACTACAGCCACAGTTGGTTCAGGTTCCACTTGTCTTATTTGTGGACCCGGCAGATCATCTTCATCGTCATTCCAACTTGACAAAAAGTCACGTATATTGGAGCTATTCGAGCTGGGCGCCTGTGACTTGTTGTGGGGCTGTGCAGCAAAGTGTTGCGGATTGGCAGACACATGCAGATCATAGCCGACATAGTTGTCCACATGCGCCTCCAAATTGCTCAATGGTTGACCCGATTGACCCAAATAGCAGCCGCTATTCGAGGCAACCATGGAACGCTTACGATACTGATACTCCAAGGATCCAGCTGCTTGATAGGCCACTTGCTGCTGCTGTTGCTGCTGTTGCACTCGATGATGTTGCTGCGCTGTATGTTGCACTGGTCCATAGCCATCGATGCTATTGAGATCATTATAATAGGCCGTGCTAACATTCGCTTCCATGCTGCCCATGCCCATGCTCATGTTGATGCCCAACTGGGGCATGTAACGCTGACTGTTGTTGTTGTTGATGTTGTTATTGCTGCTGGGTATACCTGCTCCTGGCTGGCCATAGCCAGCGCCATAGCCCAGTTGTGCAGGCGGCACTGACTCATAGGCATTGTGTTGAGCAGCATAGAGATCTGTGGAATGCTTGAGCTTGCCAACTTGATATTGAGCTGGTGGCGGTGGAACCTGTCGTGGCACCGTGCCATAACCATTGCCAGCTGGATAATAGCAACTCTGCTGGCTATAGCCCTGCGTGCAACAGCTTTGTCTTGTATTGGGCGGCGGTGCATTCTCCGGCCACATGCCACGTGCTGCTGCTGCAGCTGCAGCCGCTGCTGCATACGGTTGAGAGAGACTATTCGTCTGATAGGGATTGGCTGTGGCATAGCCTGTCGGCGTTGGATATTTCTCATATTTGTAGTACAGATCACTGCTGTTGGCCGCAGGCACAGCTGTATGATGATAGGCTGCAGCAGCAGCAGCAGCGACTGTGGAGCTGGCATTGCTTGGCGCACCACCAGCTGGTCCCGCTAATGCTGTCCAGTGGCAACTGCCATTGCTGGGCTTGCGATAGGCTGCCTCTGCACTCAGCTCTGGCGGACTGTAGAGTGGTGCTGGTGCTCCAAAGCTAAGTCCACCACCGTTTGGTGAATACAAGGACATTGCATATTTATCATAATAGCCACCAGCGGCCATTTGACCAGCTCCATTGGCTGCAGCAGCGGCTACTGCTGCTGTTGGTGCCGCTGGACTGCCATAGACCGAAGGCGTTAGATTCTGATAGCGACTGCTTGGCTTAATGGCAGCATAGTTTGGCTCCAGGGGTGGCAACTGTTGTTGTTGCTGCTGCTGTTGTGGCTGCTGATGTTGCTGTTGATGCTGATGTTGCTGCTGATGGAGCTGCGGCTGCATTTGTGGCAGTTGTGCCTGTGGCTGTTGTGGTTGTTGTGGATGTTGCTTTTGGCCAGTTGCCAGTCCCATGCTCATGCCCATATTCATGCCCATGCCCATGCTCATGCCCATACCAACTCCCATGCTCATGCCCATGCCAAGATTATGATATTGTTGTGGCTGCTGCTGTTGTTGCTGCTGCTGCTGTTGCTGCTGATGCTGCTGCTGCTTATATTTGTATGCCTCATAGGCATTGCTATGATTGGCATACGCACTGCCCGTGTTCGGTATGGACATGGACATGGACATGCCTTGTGGTGGCTGAGCGTAGAAAGGCGTGGCTGTTGCCTGAGGCTTACTGCTGTTGTTGCTATTGGAGATGACATTGCTGCTGCCATTATTGGCGCCACTGCTGCTGCTGCTGTTGTACTTAATGCCCGGAGCAACTGGCACTGCTAGTTTATCATAGCGAGTGCCAACTGTAGGCTGATACCCAGCGACAGCTACTGCTGCTGCTGCTGCTGCTCCTGTTGGTGGTGCTGGTGCATTATAGTTGTAAGCACTGTAATTATATGCGTCCAATGCCATACCGCTGCCGTAATTGTAGTTTTGTTGATAAAAATGTGTTTGTTGCTGCTGCTGCTGTTGCTGTTGACGATGCTGTGCATCGAGACTGGTCAATGCTTCACTATAAAATGGCGCGACTGTCGCAATGGTTGCCATGGGCGTTGCCGTTGCCTCATAATGACCAGAGCCAGCTCCAAGCGGTGTTGTGGGCGTAGTTGTGGCACTGCCGTAACCACTGCTAGCACTGCTGCTACTGCTGCTCCCAGGGCCAGAATTGCTGCCCACCGCAATGGCCATGCCGGCCGTATCCATGCTGCCAGCTGTAATAAATCACAAAAAACGAAAAAGAAAATAATCCAATAAGCTTTTAAATCAAGGATGGGTTGTACTTCAAGTCAATACTATAATAGTAATAATAATAATAATAAAAGAAAGGTTTCAAGCGAAGACCTGCAATCAAAAGAGTTAAACTTAAATAGTTTTTAAACTAAAATTAAATTAAATATCGATAATAATACATAATTACATTAAAAAAGTAATTTAATTACGATAGAAAAAGTTTAAAAAAAGGGTTTTCCCTCTTGTTGAGCTATTTAAATTAATCAAACCGAATTATTTATGTACTTTATAGTACAGAGTACAACAACAACAAAAAATTGATGATTTTTACACGCATTCCCACAGACACACACACTCACATAGAGCTGCAGCTCAGCTACAGGAAAAAGCAATTATTCGATGGCATTTAAATGAAAAATGAAAAACCCAAAGCAGTCGACAGTCAGCGAGGCAGGCAGGCAGTCGGAAGGCGGTAGGCAAACCCCTCAACAGATTGTTGATTGTTCTTGTTTATTTATTTTTCTTTTTGTGGGTGGGTGGTTTATGGGTTGTGTGCGCTGTTAACTTTAATGGCCATAAAAATGTAGACTATGGCAGCAC
>JBANCX010000138.1:4429-16066 GCA_037040065.1 Dettopsomyia nigrovittata
CACATCTCTAAAATACACACGCACACGTTTTTACCAATACACGCATCTATAATTATGCTTTAGAAAATGTGACAAAAATTTGTTGTTTGTGTTGTTGTTGTTGCTGTTGTTGCTGTTACGGCTGTGTTTGTCATCATTTGCGTTCAGCTCCTGTTGTTGTTGACGTCGTCACCGCGAACAACGTTGTGGTTGTTGTGTTTGTTATATTATTATTTTTACTTTCGTCGTGATTAATGAGCATAATTTTGAAAATTAAGTTTCAAAAAATTTTTTTTTTCGCTACTCTCTTGGCTTTGGCTTTGGCTTTGGTTGCTATTGTGGGCACTGTTGCTTCTACAGTTGCCTTCAGAGTCTTCGTTAAGTGTGCAAACAGTAATTATAAATATGGGACGCACTGTCTGTCACACACACACACACAGACACACAGACACACATTTAAACAACAGACAAACACACACACACACACACACAGTTTACAGTAGCGAACAAGCGTTGCCATAACGATAATTAGTTTTGTTTTGCGAGTCTTGCGACTGTTACGCTGGCACTTCAATGAATTACACACTTTGTGCAGTGTAAAGTCGTACTGGAGTATATGTTATATGGCTGCCACTTACACTGAAAAAAAAAAAAACAAAGAATACAAGTAAGGAAGCCAGTCCAAGTATCCAAGTAATACCGCATAGTTACTCATAAAAAACAACAATTATTCAACTTCTATTAATTGTTCTGCAGCTCGGGCCTGGCGACAACCATTGTCAAACTTGTTTGTTTTATAAAACTTGGGTTTTGTATCCGATCGTTATGAAATTGGTACAGTAGATCCATATTATAATGGCAATTACCTATGCCGAATATCAAGATAACATGTAAAAAAATGCATTTGTAAATCAAGATTTTTGATTTTGGGCGCTGTGTGCGTGGCATCTTAAATATTTTGATGCAGGTCGATGAGTCGTAAGTTCAGTAGTAAACGTTCCGAGTTACGTGACATTTCGTAAAAAATTGCACTTGTAAATCGATTTTTTCGATTTGCGTATATATGTACATATATACATAAGTATGTATATCTCGTATATACTCAATATAAGCAAAACTTTAACTACTTAGTTTTGTACAGTGCTGGACAGCGCTAGCAATTTGATTAATTGCATTGAGCAATGTCGTCCATTTTCGTTTTTCATTTTATTTTTATTCAGTTTCATCTGCTGCTAGTTCTTGTTGGCTTCCTGCGAATATTAAATTGTTTCCAACAAAACGGAAATAAAGTAAGAAACAATAAAAACTTAAGTATAACTGGTAAGTAGTTATATTTGCATATAGTAGTACATAGTACATCAGTCTACGAAGTATTCAAGTATTCTCATTTATTTGAAAATTTAAATCAACTGAAGTCGTAACTTAACTTGGCTTGTTTGTGGTAATTAATTTTATGTCTACTACCCTGTCTGCTTATAAACTTTATGACGGGTATCTTGCAGTCAAGCATTACTCAACAAGAATGTAATTATAATTATTTTTTTTAGCTCGATTACTTGAAATAATATTGAAATTATAAATAAATATTTCTACACTAAACACAAATTATTAATTATTAATTTTTAATAGTTACGTCAATAGTTTGTTTAGTAAACATAAAAAAAACAAGTTAATAACATTAGAAACTTTCTCTTTTCATGATACAAATTCAATTTCCTAGTAAAGGTTTCAATTAAAAAGTTTCTAAAACATTGCAATTTAGTTGGAAATTGTATTTTTTATGAACAACAAACAAATTAGTTGCAAAATCATTTAAATAGTTTAAACTAACTCAATTTTTAGTTATATAGTATTTTTAAGTTAAACAAAAATTTCTCTCGAAATTATCATAAATTATGTGCTCGACATTTTGCTATGGCTATAGATAAGCATCTGTTAATTAGCTTTATAGCATTATCTGCTAAACGCATTAGCAACTTTATTAGAACAAAATTAATTCGTTTTTTTTTTTTCTCTCTGTGTGTGTGTGTGTGTGAAAGGACATTGTTGACGACTCAAGTTGACGCTGTTGCTTTAGGTTATATTTCGTTAACTCGTAGCATGTTCGGTTGGTTGGTAGCAAACATTGTATAGCATACTTTTTAGGGCAGCTGCTCTACCTACACTCTAGTCGCACAACTTAGCTGCACAGCCATTGTTGTTGGTGTTACGTCTAAACTGTCGTAGCAGCAAACTGATAATCAATTATGGCCAACATTATGTTTGAGTTATTATTTGGCAGCAACAACAGCAGCAACAATATGGTATAGATGAGGAAACCTATTGATATTTGAGGCCCAAAAAGCTGTCAAATGTTCTCAATGTTCTCGACTGATTTGTTATTGCTTGAAATGACTGGCACATTATTGCTTCAACGTTTAAATGAGACGCAATTTTTTCTTTCTACTTTCTTTTTTGCGTAATAAACATTAATATTTCATATGCTGGTTACCTTAACCAACAATATTTCAAGGACAAGGCACACGGTTGTGGTAAAGCAAAGCAAAAAAAAAAAATAACAAAACATTTGAAAGTCACACACACACACACATGCGAGTGCCAGCGATCGATGGCACTCGTACATACGTTAGCTAGGCTAGAAAATGCGAAACTTATAGATTTCTATAATGTGTATCTATGTGTTTAAGTGTGTATTTAATACAATTTAATTGGTTTAACATAGCGTGCTGTAGTTCAAGTTCAATTTTAATGATTACCAACACCAATGTGGCCAATGTGCCTGTAGCCATTAAAATGCCATGTGAGTGAGTCATGCTTTAAAGAGTAAAGATTTATAGTTACGGCTGGTAGGAAAGCGAGGTCCTAGCGAAAACGCCAAGTGGAAAGGCTACAAATTTAAATTGTATTTTTTGTGTGTTTGTTATTCGGAAAACTGAAAAAGCAACTGAAACTAAAATTGTTTGTCCAAAACGCTCATAACAATAAATTCTATTTGTATTTTTTTTTTTTTGGTATCTTTTTTTGGTAACACACAGTAAAAAAAGAAGAAAAGAGCCACAATCTGGTGCTGGCTAGCTTTTAATTTAATGGCCAACAAGGATAGACGCTACAAGGAGCAAGCAACCAAGCAAGCAACAAGCAGAAACTCATGTAGATTACAAATTGACCCAATTCGCTTGTGAAAAATGGCCAAAAGCGTTGTCAAAATTGATCAAAAATCGTTTTGCACAATAGTAGTATACAAATAGGGAAATGAAGTATGAAAATGTTAAACAAAAAGAAAGACAGAAGGGAAATGTAATAAAATAGAAACTGACTAAATATTCAACAAAATAAAAAAAAAGAAGTTAAATGAACTCAATTTATAGTTAAAACTATTAAAAAATTTTAAAGTCAGCTTAACTTTATCATATAACTGCATGCTCTACCTCAATACTTCAACGAAAATCTTCAAATTTTTGAATAATTTTCAAGGAATTAACATAGTTCATAGTTTAATAATTATTTTACTTAAATCTTTGTCAATTTTTGATTAAATTGTATTTTATTTGATGAACTTCTTGCCTATATCGCGATGCGTCTGCTTTTGTCACGTATACGTCTGCAACGTTGTGGTCGGTTGAGCGGTAGGTGGCGCTTTTGTAGCTTGAGATTCGCGACACTTGAATGTGTCAAGTTTAAAGTTATAATAAATAAATTATTGTTTTTAAATATTAATTTTTAACATTTTATGATTCAAATACAAATTATTGACCATTATTATATGTCTTCGTGTTCAGACAATAAAAACAAAGACATTTCCGGGACATTTTTTTGTGGAAAATCTGGTAAACACCTTGCGTATACTTAATATTTATGATGTAGTATATGAAGCATGTCTAACAAATAACCGCCAACAAATTTGGCTCCTCATTTACACTGCATACATATGGGCGACTATACTAATGCCATCCAACCACCCAACATCCGACATCATACTGTGTTCAACCCCAACCGAACCAATGGGGGGCATTAGGTAAGTAGTGTAAAAAAAAAAGAAGAAGAAGCAATATGGCAAAAGCTCCGGGGCGTAACCATGAATACAAATGAGTCACTTATGGATCAAAAATAAAAAGAAAGTAACGAAAAATATTTCAAGCCATGTACGCTATTTGGTAGTTCAGAAAAGGGTATAAAAGTTTCGATAAGGAAAAAAATAAAAACAAAATGAAAATATTTTCATTTTTTTTCTTTCGTATATTGATTGACTGTGTGAACTGATAAACTGATAACACTCAATATACAAGGAAAATGTATCAATTTAGAATGAAAAAAGAAAAAAAACTTGAATTCGCAACTGGTTCTAGTGTCAAGCTGATGTGGGCATAGCAAAATGGCGGCGAAAGTCTGCTGCTGATGTGCAAAGCGTAGCTGACCTCACAATGGTACATAACGAATTATTTAACTTGCACTGAGATAAAGACAAATGACCTTGAGCCCGCTAGCAGGCCTACTCGAACTACTTAAATAAAGATTTTAAATTGTTTATAAATGATTATTTATTCATTTTTATTTGTACTTTATTTAAAATTAGCTCACATGCCCTATATTACAATAAATTGAAATATAATAAAGATTTGTCCATTGACTTGGTCTGCATTGAATGGAGCGTTGTATTCAATGATTGCAACTATTATTTTCAATGGCTTTTTCCATTGTTTCTTCAAGCGTTTGTTACAATTTGAAATAGACAAAAAAAGAGAAACCAAAAAAATAATAAAAAAAAGGACAAAGGACTCGCTTTATTGCTGTTAGCGCAATTCAGCGTTTTGTATTGTTTTGTTGGTCGCACTGGTGCGCTGGCCTTAATAAATTGGCAAACACAGATACACTCGCACACACACACACACACACACATTTTCGCACATATGTTAGGGGCGGTGGTGCAGGCTGTAGCTAATTGGGCCAGCATGGCGCCATCTTTGGCTGCTCTACTCTGTTTCTCTCTTTCTCTATGTGTGTGTGTGTGTGTGTGTGGAGACATGCCATGCATTATTTTTATGGCATCATAAAAATTTAAATTAATTTTTCTACCATTTTTTTTTTTATGCATATATGTCTGCTAAATGTGTGTGTGTGTGTGTCTGTGCATTTAAATGCAGCTGTTGTATGTCTGTGTGCGTTTAAGGCACGTTTATGGCACGAATCTCCCCTCCCCCACCCCCGCCTTACCTAGCAATGGCAGTTCAAAATTTCTTTCGTTTGAAAATTTTAAAAAGTAAAAAAAAAATCTTATTTTTTTTTATGTCTGCGTCACGCCTTCTATGGCACTTGCCCAAACACTTTCGTTTTGTGAATAATTTTCATTGCATCGCACGCCCACTGTACTAGCTGTCCAGTTTGGCAGCCATGTTGCCTGCCTATATACTTGGCATAGAGCTGTAGCTGGACTACTACTACTATATTCCACATCAATTTTAATTCATTTAAAATTGCCTTTTGCACTTGCTTTGTGTGTTGCCAAGAGAGTTGTTGTTGCTGTTGCTGTTGCTGTCTATCGTCAAAAGTGTTGTTGGTGGCCCCTTAAAAGCGTATTGGACAACACCTTTGACGATGCCCGGTTGGTTTAACACGTGACTTTGTGCAATCTCTCGCCTAAAAGCATGCAACACTTTTTTTCCACTCTTCACTTCTCAATTCGTTGCGTACGCTTCTACCATTGACTGTGATTGTGTGTGTGTGGGTGTGTGTGTGTGAGAGAGCTGCAATAAAAGTGAATTGTCTGTGAAATTTTTTTATTGCCGAACGCATCATTTGGAAAAAGGCTCCCAAAGGTACTAGTATGTGGCATTATATGAATATTTGTTTGTGGTTTTTGTGGCTGCTTTCAATGTGGTTTCTGAATGAAATCAAACGTAAATTTTCATCTAAATAATTAATTCATTTCTTATTTCTAATCAAACATATTTAATATTTATATTTGTAATCATATAACAATTTAGGGCTTACCACAAAATACTTATAAATCAAATGTAATATGTAAATAAATATTTTTTAAGCAATTTCGTATTGAATTTTTAACAATTCAAATAATTTTCATGCATTATCAACAATTTATATACAATTGAAATGTTAAATATTTCTAAATTTATTATAGTATAAATAAATAAGATTTATTTGGAATGTGTAAAACTGAATTTAAGCACTTTTAGTTGATAATAAACAATCTGAATAGTCGTTGAAGTTAATAAGAATATTGAAGCTCGGATAGATGTTGTGGAAATTGTTTGTTCTACTATCTGTAGCTTACCAATGGACAATAGAGCGTACAATCGCCATTCATTTTCGCGTTAAACAGCTTCTCTTGTGCGCTCTCTCTCTCTCTCTCTCTCTATCTTTCTGTAGCTTTGTGTTACATTTGGTATTTGGACGCTATCGTCTTTGCTGGAACTGGATGGCATAAATATGCATGCCGGCGCGCCTGTCATTATGCAGCAAACTATTTGTACATGCGGCAACTTTGTGCTGGAGCTGCCTCAATTAGAGCACAAGAGCATCAAGGCGTCCGTCGTCGCCTTAAGTATGCACAAAAGCGAGTGGAATTTGTGTGCGTATGTGTGTGTGTGTGTGTGTACACTATAAGTAACCTACTTAAAGTTCTTGAGAGCAAATTTATTTTCAACAAAATTTCTATAGAGAAAATACATGTCTAAGTAGTATAACAACCCTGGCGGGGTTGCTTGTCTAAAACAAAAAATTGGTTAACAAAACCTTTAATTTGTACCAACAACTTGAAATAAAAAAATACAAAAATTATGCAATGTTGCAGTGTCGCGTGCTCTGGATGCTCTAATTTACTATTTGTATTCAACATTTATACATATATTTGTTTATTCCTTCTTCATTATTATTAGTTAGTTTTGCTAAAAAAAAAGCAAATGCAACTGAAAAAATTTGCATGTCAAGCGCAACTGTACTCGTTCATGAAAACAAAGCTAACCCTTTTCTCTCTCGCGCTCTCGCGCTCTCTCAGTCTCTCAGTCTTTGCTGACAGTTGAGTGACTTGTCTAATGCCCTACAACTAGTTTGATATTCAAATTATTTTGATTTAGTTCGCATTATTTATTCATTTATTTATTATTTATTTTGCTTTGTTTATTAAGTTTTATTTCATTTTTTTTTCTCTGATCTGGTTTAAAAAATTCGTTTTTTATTTATTTGTTATTTTAATATTGAATTTTTGTATCTTGACAATAATTATTGAAGTTTTGAAATTGTTTTTTCTTTTTTCTTTTTACGTTAATACATAATAATAGAAAATTATTTTCATTTTATTATATTTGTTTGATAGAAATTCGTTTTTCAAGCTTTAAAATAAGACTTAATATCAATATTTTAAATAAATCCCGACTTTGGATAATGTTTACATTCAACTACTGCATGACTTGGCTGACTAGAAAATCTAACTTTTGATATGTTATATGCTTTAGTTAAACCTTCTATGCTCCATGTACTGAAGAGTATTATTATTTTTTAGGATTTCTTTTTTCCTTTTTTTTTTTTTGGTTGACAGCTTGCTTGCTTGGCTTACTTTAAGTAGGGTATAAATATATGCAGCTGCATGCATTTATGTGTATGTGTGTGTGTGTGTATTTAGTAGTGTGTGTGTGTGTGTCTGTGTGTGTATTATAAGATTGGCGTGCTGCTAAATGTATGTCAGCCGTGCGCATAATTACAGGTGCAATGCATGTACAAACACGTTCCCATACAAGACTGCATTTTAAGCCTAATAACATGGCACCCAGCAACAAAAAAAAATTTATATATATGTGTGTATGCGTACATATGTACTAAAGACGTGTAACTAGATGATATAGCATATACTATAGTGAGCATGCTTTTAAGACATATATATTAGAAATCTGTGTGTGTGTGTGTGTGTGTGTGGCATAAAAGTTAACTGTAATTGCCATGTCGTCTTACCAAATTAAATGCTTAATCATTTCAGGTTTTGCAACATATGTTGCTATTAGAATTTAATGCGCTTCAATTGCCATTTAATTGCCCCCGACAATAATTTATTAAAGGGTATACATGTGTCACGTATTCAACATTTGCCTTTGTGCTACATGATTAATAGTTCAAATTAAATGGAAAATTTTGTCGAAATATTCTAAGGTTTACCAAAGAAATTATATATTTATTTAGATCAATATAGAGAAAACTTTTAATTATTGATTTCTAATTTTGATCTGGCAATGCTTGCTTGCACTGAGAGAGCAATTTTATACTTTGTCTGTATGTGTGTGTGTTTCGGCTTCAACGAACGCCCTGATCTGGCAATGCTTGCACTGAGAGAACGATTTTATACTTTGTCTGTATGTGTGTGTGTTTCGGCTTCTCCGAACGCAGTGATCTGACAATGCTTGCTTGCACTGAGAGAACAATTTTATACTTTGGCTGTATGTGTGTGTGTTTCGGCTTCTCCGAACGCACCGATCTGGCAATGCTTGCACTGAGAGAGCAATGTATGTATGCGTGTCTCTTCGGCTTCTCCGAACACACCGAATAAGCAAATGTGTAAAGCCAATGAAGTCAGTCGCAAATAAACACTCGTCAAGTTCACATGTACTATGATGTGTGCCTTGTCTATTTAAGTTAAACGACAATCTGCATAATGCTGAAAGAAGTGTCTAACAATCATTCTTGCTGCAATAATTTATAAATAAAGAAACTAATTGAAAAATAAAAAACTAATACTATTATATTAAAGAATAACTTTTTGGTTTTCCAATCAAATTATATAAATAATTTAAAATTGAAATATGAGCAAAATAAAATAAATGCAATTTAATGAAAATTATTTGAAATTTATTTATTTTGTTCCTGCAGTTGAGAAGACTTTCATACGTTTCGTTGTGTATGTTGAGGGTATCTCGTAGTCGAGCACATTCAATTTAATGATGTTTCTTTTTATCTAATTTGATTACTAATTGCATTAATTAAAGTAAGAAACCTGTTTTTAGTTACCTAATGTATAAGAGTTCAACTGGAAGAACCAAAATTACACATTTTCCGGATTTGTTAATAAAAGTTCGCACCACATCAAATTGTTGCCTAAATAAACAATATGAAAACTTTTCCAAAAAAAAAAAAACATTTTCCATCTATAAATAAAGAAATAGACAAATACACACACACACACACACACACATATATGTCTGTATGTATGTAGTTTAGTTTTGCCGAAGTTTTTAGCGACCCTATTTATTGCCCAGACCAACAGAAGTTGACCAAATCTCCATTGCGAAAAGTTAAAGAAAACTTTAGAAGACTTAGGGGATGACAGGTTCAAACGGCACTGCAATAATTGCAGATCTAAATGCCAAGAGTCGAAAGAAATACAAAAAAAAAAAGGAACAACAATGAAAAGAAAGAAAGAATTTCTCAAGTCAGCTATTTGTCAACTTAACCACATCGACGGTCTTACTTAAAATATATATCAACTCGTAGTATTATCAACTAATTCTTTTAAATTTGTTCTACGGATTATTGAATAAACCTTAATTATATTTTTAATTAGTATACATTTTATTTCAATTATTCTGCTCATATTATTATTACATTTTTAATTGTTTATTAGTCGTACACACATAAATGGCAAATGAATTTCCATTTAATTGAAATGTATTAATTATAATTGAATTGATAATTGTTCAATCAATTGATAATAAAAGGGGTTACATTTACATATTTTAAATAGATGTTAACAATACGCATTATTCTGATCGACGTATAAATGATTTTTCAATCGATTTTTTTGAAAATTAATGAACTTTTCTATAGTTTTCACACATAAGTTTGAATACAAAAGTCATGAAAATATTGATATTGTACTAGATTAAGTTGCCATCGGCATAGATTGTATCTTTTTACTTACTTATAATATATGTATTCCATATCAAAAATGGAATAGAGATATTATAGCTTTGTGACAATGTTTGTAACAGGCAAAAAGGAGACATCTCCGACCCTTTTAAGTACACAAATATGTTTTTGGTCTACAGACGAGTCGATTTAGTCTTGTCCGGCTGTTTGAACGTGTGTATCTCAGAGACTATAAGAGCTACAGACACTAAATTTTGTATCCACGCTTGAGTTATATACGCAAAAGTACCGATTTATATTAATTTTTTGGATTTCTCCCACCAACCCCGAAAATCGAAAAAAACGATTTACAGATGCAAAATTTCACCAATTTTTATGAAACCTGGAATGTATAATAATGAGTTGACGATTATTCGATCTACATTAAAATATATTAGATGCCAAACCCACAACGCCCAAAATTAAAAAGTTTAAGTAACAGGTGCAATTTTGTATCAATGATCTTAAAACTCGACTTCAATAATTAACATCATATTATTAATCTACTTTACTAATATTATAACGATCGGACGTCTAATGTAAGTTTAATAAAGCAAACAAGTTTATCATTGATCGTTGCAAGGCGCAAATAGTAGCTTGTAAGCGAGTTCACTCAACTTAAGCTTCATTTTTATTTTATTTTGTTGTTAACAAGACTATAATAGTTTTAAGGGTAGTAGTTAAATTGTAGTTAAGTGCTACCATCTAAGGTCTAGGCAAAAACATGTTCACTTTCAGAGATTATTATTTTCATGAATTGCTTTCTTCAATTAGTCAATGATGATTACCCTGAGAATATGGCAGCTGGCACCTCTTGGTCATTGTTAATTGTATTCACTTTGGAAGCAATATACTACTCCTAATACTAAACTGCAACTAACTACACTTATTCTACTACGACTATGTACTAAGTTATGCATATTTTATGAACAATATTTACTTAAATTGTTGTTTGGCATATAATTGTGATGTTTACATATCATTAAGTATGCCAATTGAGTAAGTTAACCTTGAACAAAAGAAAAAACAATTTAATATCATTACAAAAAAAAAAATCAATTTTCTTTCTCTCTCTCTTCGTAGAGACTTATTTAAAAATGATGAGAAAAAACAACAAATTTTGATTTTGTCGGTTTCCATATACAAAAATATAAATAAATATTAAAATTTGATAAATTTATTGTATAAATATAATTTAACTGCATCTATACAATCTAATTATAAATGTATTTTATTTAAAAATAACTTCTTTCCTATATCGCGTCGCGCCACCCGTCTTTTCATATGTTAAGTGCGTTTCGATCAATTGGGCGCTTTCGTTTAATTGGAATCTGTACGAAGCAAGCCTCAGCTTGAAGTTCAACGCAGTCCAGTGTCCAGGGCATCTTGTAGTCGCTCATTTACTTTTGTTGTCTCACATTAAATTGCTTTTCTGAAGTGCTGATGGCCTTAACCCATCCCATAAGCATACGCATACTATTTATATGACGGTTTGTTTGTTTTTTATGTTTACTCAAGGGATTATCATAGCAGAACAAGAACAACAACAAAAAATAACAAAAATAACGAAGAAAACGAAGAAAATCAAGTCTCAGAGAGAAGAGAGAAACAGTTGGCAAAGCTCATTGAAATTGGCAAATGCCCCCCAAAGGCAAGCCGGTAGGTAGGCTTAGTTGGCCAGTTAAGGAGGCAGGTGAGGCAATCGCTGGCTGTTGTTGGCCATGTGGTTAACATTAACTACTCTATATATAC